>JAJOHK020000018.1:0-66655 GCA_022457215.2 Leucocoprinus gongylophorus
CGCCAAACGATGGCTGATAAGCATGCAAATAAACTGCAGGATTTGCAAGAGCGCGCTTGACGTTATCAGACGCATTGCCTTTAATGCGGGAAATTCGAAAGGCATCTTCTGAAGTCATGTTGGTCGGGATTTCCTCAGTTGATAAGGCTTCTCCTTTCCCACCACTTGGGCTTCAAGTCACACGATAAAAAATATGGACCTGTAATCCCAAAAGGACCAGAATCAAGGACGAAGAAGAGACCTTTTGTCATCTCCACAATAAAACATTCTGCTTATTCATACTCATTGTTATAAACTTTAGTCCAAGTACTAGAACAAAAGGACAACTTGTGTATTGAGTGACACAAGAGAACTCAGTAACTGCAAGGTAGTCTACTTTATATACTCTGGTTGTTGGTCCATGTATGCTGACTAAGTCCTTCTAAAAGATTCTATGATATTCTATCAGATCACATGAATGTGTGACAGTGACAGTGACAGTGACAGGTGATGAAGTATCATGTCATGTTCTCTTATCTAAGTCCATAAAAGAGAGAAAACTAAATTATAGGATAAAGGAAAAAGAAAATAAGAGAGGAATGTGAAAACAACTAAGTCTAGTTCTGACATGTTGCAATCAATACAGTATGACTAAGTAATGATACACAGTACTTGCAATGAGTATTTATTTATACATTGATATTACTATAGCTTATATATTACTTATTGTTAGATCTAGTTCATATCTTAGCAACCAAGATTCATAGCAAACTCTTAGAAGTTAGATAAGTAGTATACTTATCTAAGATATGTAAAATGTAGTGTTAGAGATGCAAAGCTTGGACTTGAGTTTTTTTATTTAAAGTTTCCTTTTTATGTTAATTTTTTTTTTTCTGAACTTAGGGTTAGGGTTAAAGTGACATTATGATCATATTATCACACATTGGCCACAGTAATAGTCACATAATCACATAACACACAGTAGAATATGATAGAACATTTGAGAGTAATAATGTTATATAATATATTATGTATATTAACCTTCTGGCTAATACATGGTCTTTAGAACAGACTAGAAATAGTTAAGCACAGACCAACAGTAGTTAATATATAAAGATAGATATATTGTACTTGAAACTCTATTGAATTCTTTTGTACTAACTTTAATACAAGATTTCTCTTATAGATCAACTCTAAGGTTTTTAAGTTGTAACATATAGGTAGTGAACAATTTTTGGTTTTAGTTTATATACTATATGTAAGACAATAGACTTTGTTTTATTTTTCTTTCTCATTTTTATTTTATTTTTCATTTATTTTCTTATTTTGAGGTCTAGAATCAGAGTTTAGTATAATATCATATATGGCTGTTATATATCTATAATAAGATACTATACATCAGTTATACATATTATGGCTATAATCATATGATTAAATAATATATAGAAGAATATAGAAGAAAGAAAGGTTCTAGAAGGATAATATTATTGTCAATAGTAAACTCTATTTATTTTTATTTTATTTTTAATTTCCATTTTCTTTTTTATTTATCTTTTTATTTTTGGACTTAGAATTAGGAAGTTAGATGTTGTAGCAACCACTTATCACAAAGGACAAATGATCTCACTAACAAGTAAACCTTAAAGGGAAGTATAATGTGGGAATTCACAAGAGAACTCGACAAGGAGCCTCTTCTTAATTAGAGTCCTATTTATACAAAGAGTTCATAGTCCATGCTACTACTAAATAACCCTGCCCTTATGTCCATGCTTTATTCTCATTCCTGCCTTATGTCCTACTCAAGGCTACCATGTGTACTCCAGGTGCCCTAACATCATCTTCCAGACCCTTCCATCAAGTTCTAGGCTTATGATGTCACATCATGTGACCTGTCATGTGACTTCCTTATCACGTGCCTTCTTCATTGTCTTTAAAAGAAAAAGAAAAAGAAAAAGAAAATCAAAAGAAAAATAGATAAAAGAAAAATAAAATGTTAGGTCCAAAGCATTCCATAACATCCGGCCTATCCCATCGACATTGTTACAGATCATAAGAACCTTGAGTATTTTTCTACTACCAAGGTATTGACCCAGAGGCAAGCACGGTAGTCTGAGTACCTTTCCCAGTTCAACCTTGTCATCAGGTTCCGCCCTGGTCATCTTGGCACAAAACCAGATGCTCTCACTAGACGATGGAACATCTATCCTAAAGGGGGGAATACTGGCTACGCCACAGTCAACCCTCACAACTTCAAGCCCATCTTCACTCAAGAACAACTTGCAGCCTCTGTACGAGCTACGGTTCTTCTTTTCCCTTCCCTCTGCGCAGCTACAGTTGTGGATCTGGACATCCTACATCAAGACATCCTATCGGCTCTTCCTAGTGACCCAATTGCTACAAAACACATCTCCGTATATAGCCAGTAGTTTACAAACCCAAATAGTCTACTTCTTCTTGACAATAGAATTTATGTACTATCTGCTGGTAACCTCCGCACACGCGTTCTCCAGTATAATCATGATCACATCCTTGCTGGACATTTTGGTCAAAACAAAACACTGGAATTAGTCCACCGCGGATACTCCTGGCCCAGCCTCTGTGCTGATGTACAACAATTCTGCAAGTTCTGTGTCACTTGTATGTGATCCAAGCCACAACGTCACAAGCCCTACAGATCCCTCAAACAACTCCCTATCTCTAAACAACCATGGAATTCCATTTCTATGGACTTTATCAAGAAACTTCTGTCATCCTCTGGGTTTGACACTATTTTGGTCATAGTTGACCAGCTCACCAAGCAGGTGATCTTTATCCCTGCCCATGACACTATCACGTCTGCGGACTTAGCATGTCTATTTGTCCTTCATGTGTTTTCCAAGCACAGTGTTCCTTCCCATGTCACCTCCGATAGAGGCTCGGAGTTTGTGTCAAACTTCTTTCGATCTTTAGGCACTGCTCTCGACATGCGGCTTCATTTCACTTCAGGTTACCACCCTGAAGGTGATGGACAAACTGAATGCACGAATCAGACTCTCGAGCAATACCTCCGTGTATATTGTAACTACCAGCAAGACAACTGGTCCGAACTCCTACCTCTCGTGGAGTTTGCTTACAATAATGCTCCGAGTGCTACTACCGGTGTTTCTCCTTTCTTCGCTAATAAGGGATATCATCTGAACATTACTGTTCACCCTGAATGTGATATTGCTTCCTCTCGAGCCCGCGACTTCGCCATAGACCTCGATGAATTATAGAGTACCCTCAAAGCTGAAATCTCTGCGGCCCAACAGCGTTATCAGAAATCTGCTGATGTGCAATGTTCCCCTACTCCTGATTTCAAAGTAGGTGACAAAGTCTTTGTCAAGGCTCAGTTCTTCCAAACCACTCGACCTTCAAAGAAACTCTCCAAAAAATATCTCGGACCCTACGAAATCATCACCCAGCCTGGTACTCTATTGTTCACTCTCTGTCTTCCAGAGTCTATGCACTCTGTTAATCCAGTCTTCCATATGTCAATGCTCGAACCTGCCACATCCAACACTTTCTCCAAGAGAATACAGCTGGCCTCCGCTCCAGTCATAATTGACGGGGAACCTGAATATGAAATTTCTCGGATAGTGGATTCCAAAATTGATTGCTGACAGGCATGTAAACTCTTGTACAAGGTGATCTGGCTGGGGTATGAAGGCACTGGAGATGAATCCGAATAGATCACTGCATCTGAACTCACTCATGCCGCAGACTTGGTATCAGATTTCCACATCACATATCCCACCAAGCCCGGTCCTCTCCCATTGTCCTGATTATGCTGTTGCATTTGTTCTCTGTCTCCGTGCATTTCTAATGGAGATTTTCCTTCATTAATTTCTAGTATATTCTGTCCACTTATTTTCATTAATCCTCAGCTTCTGCACACTTTTTGGGGTTTTCTTTTCAAACTTCAAACTTTGTTTCATTTTAATTCTTGTCTTTTCTTACTCACACATTTAATTTACAGAAAAAATAAAGTCTATTAAAAAGAAAAAACAAAACCAGTATACTAACAGGAGGCGGACGACGGAGTCCCCCTCTCCTGACTTTCTCTGGGGCCATCCTTGGACCCCTCCTCTTCATCTCCATTCCTGCTCTCTTCTTCCGGTCCCCATCTCCACTCCATCGCAGCCCCAATTCTCTCCAATTGGGCCGTATTCCTCTCCTGGCCCTTTACCAAGTCCCAGAGGGACTTCCCGACTCCTCGGTACTCCTCCACAAGTTCCCGGAGTGCCTTTTCAATGGCACTTAGAACCCTGCCATAGGTAGGGATCATAGCTGGGGTGATGGTGGGGATGTGGGGTACACACCGTTGCTTGAGTGCGATGCACCCAGCACAGGCAAGGGAACGGCTATGAAGAAGAAAATTATTAAAAAACAATATATAAGTATAATTACTAAGTACTCACCTTGAGAGGTGCACTAGGCAGTCTTGCCCGGTGTACACACATCTCTTGCAGAGGTTAGAACCCCCTATCTTGACTGTGGTACCCCCGCAGTACTTCCCTGGTTGCTTCACTCTAGCCTTCTTGGAGGGCCATTGCTCCTCCTCATCTCCTATGGCAACCTCCTTATGCTTGGACCCTGCGACCTAGGATCCTTCAGCCTCCTCCAATAGGGCGGCCTCTTCCTCTAGTATCTCGTCCCAGAGTGGCTGGAGATATTCCACCATCCTCTTCTTCCTCTTCTCCTCCTTCTCCGCAACCCTCTGCCTCTTGGCCTCTTTCTTAGCCTTGGCCTCCACTTCTCTCCTGGCTTTCTGAGCCGCACGCTCTGCATGGTAGGCTTCCACTGCCTCTTGCAGTTGAAGGAGGGATCTCTGCTCCTCCTCGTGCCTCCACTGCATCTCTTGCCACTGCTTTTCAAGGGCCTCGGCATCATTTTGTGAAATGTCAGAGGGGGCGGAGGAAGACATGATAATACAGAAACAAGAGTGAAAAAACTCTCTTTTCCATTTATGTATTGTTGACCTAGGTACCATCATGGAATTCTCAGATAAACCTAATAGGACTTCGAAGGCTCAGTCCTAAGGGGGGAATACTGTCATATATATAAGTCCACCTGTCTGGAAACAACATCCCCATGGTGAAACCACTTCCAAACTATATAAGTCCACCTTCCATGGCAGCCACCTTTCTCGCAACACATCTTGTGGCAGTGTTGCAACCCTCCAGGTATTCCATCTTCCATGACGGAGATACTCCTATTCAACTCAGTCTTCCATGATGGAGTTACTCCTGTCAGTGTCTCAACACTGAAATCTCTGCTCGGGGTAATAGGGGTTTTTCCACTGAAACCCCAAGTATCTCCTATACTATCACTTTGTATATAAGACTAGTAATTACATTGTAATTTGCTAGTCTGATAATTGACAAAGATAAACTCTTATTGAACTCGATCTCTGGTGTTTAACAGCGACACACCAATCAGTACTCACTTCCACTTGGACTTTCCCTTCTTCATCTAAAGTTGCGACCACATGGCAGACAGATGGCGCAGCACATAAGCTGAAGCCAAGGTTGTTCCACAAGTCCGCTCATCTCCGAGTCTATTCTGCAGACTTCCACCCTGGTGTGAACCGCACCTGACAGTTGCAACCTGAGCTCAAGCTTAAGGTCATTACATTTGGTAAAGCGTCGATGAGCTCACCTTGTAAGAGAGATGTATACAAATGATACTAGATAGAGTTACCTGTCAGGAAACAAAACACATGTAGTGTAAACTATGAGAAGCCAAAATGAGTTCAAGAAGAACAAACAATATAGAGGCATTGTCAGAATGACTAGGATCTTTACAGATCAACCAAGAAGCCTCAACAAGCGATAAACAGACGGACACAGAGATGTCAACAGCACCAGCAGTAAACAAGTCGGCAGAAATGCCAAGAAGCATGGTCCCGGACTCAGGATGGTTTAATGGTGACTGAACAAAATTTGAAGACTGGTGGAGAGGAATTAGGTTATTCCTCAAGAGCAACAGAGTCAACAGAACAGACAATAGGATCACAGTGATCCTAGCTCACCTCAGAAGAGGTGTAGTGAGAATCTATGCACAGAAGAAGCTCGACAAGCTAAACAAAGATAACGATACCCAAGACTGGGATGATTTTATCCGAGAAATTAAGAACATATTCAGTAACAAATCCAAGGCAGCAGATGCTAAATATAAAATCAAGACATTCAAACAAGGGAAACAAAACACAGCAGACTTTATTATAGAGTTCGAAGTGCTAGCTATGAAGGCTGAAACAGATGAGATACATGCTATCTTTTTATTGAAAAAAAATGCATAACAAGACAATACTGGGATATCCACTGATAGTGATGCCAGAAACTTTTAAAGAGTGGAAGGTAGCAATAATATTAGTAGGACAAGAATATGAATCAACGGAGGGACACCACGATTACAAGACAAGCACAGGAACCACATATGGTGGTAGAGGACAACCAATGGATATTGGAAGATCCAATGACAATTTCAAAGACAGAAAACCAAAGTGTTTCAACTGCAACAAATATGGACACATGGCAAAGGATTATTGAGGAAAGAAAAAAGAACGAGAAACGAGAAAATGTTTCAGATGCGATAAAGAAGGACATATTGCAAAAGATTGCAAGGGAAAGCAAACAATGAAGAACAGAAAAGTCAAAGAGGACTCAGATGATGAAGATGACAAGAAAGAGGAGAGTTTTGGCAACGATCTCAAGTAGGCATGGTACAAGAGATTTCCCATGTAAATTCCCAAAATAAATATGTTATTCCAAATTGCTGAAGCAGCAATGGAAAACAGGAATTAAACATGCAAGCAAATATCAAGATAAAGAACAGAAAGAAACTAGAAGTCAAGGCACTAGTGGATTCAGGATGCACACACACAGGAATTGACGAATAATTAGTCAAGAACAAGAAGATTTCAACAAAACCTATCAACTTCTCATTCAAGGTTTTTAATGTAGATGGAACAAAGAACAGAGAGGTGACCAAGGTGACACCTCTAGAAATTGAAATTAATGGACATATAGAACAATTGGAAGCAGTGGTTACAGATCTAGACAGAACAGATATATTTCTGGGCTATGACTGGCTAGTTAAACACAATCCTGAAGTCAATTGGAAGAACAGCACAATATAGTTTACCAGGTGTCCAGGACACTGCACAATAAAACATGAAGACATTTGGTTCAACACTAGGAGGCAAATGGCAATGGATAAAACAGAACAGGACAATGGTGAAATTGGCGAAGAACCTGACAAGACTAATCCAGAGGATTTACCAGACTATATTTAACCATTCACATATTTGTTTAACAAGAAGAAATTTGAGAAACTACCAGAAAGACAAGAATGGGATCATGAGATAAACCTTATGGATGAAGCATCAAAGGAACTAAACACCAAGGTATACATGATGACACTCAAGGAAGAGGAAGCATTAAATCAATGGTTAGACGAGCAATTGAAGGCGGGTCTCATAGTGGAATCAAAATCAAGATGTGTAGCACCATGTTTTTACATTCCAAAGAAGGAACAATCACTACAACTGGTACAAGATTACAGAAAGCTCAACCAGATTACGATACTGCCATTAATTGGAGAAGTAATTGATAAGCTCAAGGAGATGAAATACTTCAACAAATTGGATCTAATATAGGGATACAACAACGTCTGGATCAAAGAAGGAGATGAATGGAAAGCTGTATTCCTGACCAATAAAAAACTATTTGGACTACAAGTCATATATTTCAGACTATGCAATTTGCCCGGAACGTTTCAACAAATGATGAATAGTATATTCCAAGAATTGCTCCACAAAGATGTATTGGCAAACTATATAGACGATTTCGTGATACTAGCCAAGACCATGAAGGAACTCAAAGAAAGGACAGTTCAATTTTTGAAAATAGTGGAGAAGCACAACCTGTGTTTCAAAAGATCAAAATGCGACTTCAACATAGAGGAAATTCCTATCTTAGGAGTGGTTATTGGCAAAGGACAGATTCAAATAGAACAAGAAAAGATCAAGGCAGTAAAAGAATGGAAGATGCCGACAAAAGTGAAAGATGTGGAAAGCTTCCTGGGATTTGCAAATTTCTATTAACACTTCATACAAAACTTCAGCCACACTGCTAAGCCATTAAATGAACTAAAAGGTAAGAAAGAGTAGAAGTGGAAAGAGGAACACCAAAGAGCATTTGAAGAACTCAAGGAGAAGATCACAAGTCAACCGGTATTGGTGTTACCCAGGAGAGAAGGAAAATTCAGGGTAGAAACAAATGCTTCAGGACATACCATTAGAGGAGTACTTTCCCAAGAGAAAGAAGGAAAATGGAAACCCATAGCGTTTTTATCAAGGACAATACAACTAGTAGAACAAAACTATGAAATTTATAATAAGGAACTACTAGCAATAGTAGAAGCTTTGGCTAAATGGAGACAATATCTGCTAGATGCAGTAGAGACATTCGAGATTTGGATAGACCACAAAAACTTGAAATATTTCTGAGAACCTCACAAGCTAAACAGACAACAGGCAAGATGGTATTTGAAGTTGCAAGATTATGACTTCGTATTACAACATATTCCAGAAAAGATGAACATGAAGGCAGACATCTTCTCAAGGAAGGAACAAGTCAATACAAAAGAAGACAATAAGGATGTGCAACTGCTAAAGGATGAGATGTGGACAAGGAAGACCACAGTCAAGATTATGATGTTGGGAAGGAAAGTAATGACAGAAGAAAGCAATATAATCAAGAAAATTTAGAGGAATAATACAAGAGAGAAGGAGATTATCCAAGCATTGGAAAAGAATGATGGACTAGCATGGGAAGAAGATAGAATGGCATACATGAAAGGGAGGATCTACATACCAAATAACAAGAAACTTAGAGAAGAAATTCTGAGAGAACATCATGATCCAGCAGATATTGGACATCTAGGACAACACAGAATGCTGGAATTACTCAAGAGGACTTACTGGTGGCTGGAACTCAAAGAGAATATCAAGAAATACATGCAAGGATGTCTTAAATGTCAACAAAATAAAGTCCAGCATCAACGAAGAGCAGATGAACTACATCCACTGGAGATTCCAAAGGGACCATAGCAAGAAATTAGCATTGACATGATAGGACCATTACCAAGTTCAAATAGAATGGACACCATATTGGTTATTGTAGATCAATTCATGAAGATGATTAGACTAAAAGTGATAACAACAAACATTTCATCAGAAGGAATTGCAAAAATCTACAAGGACAAAATATGGAAACTACATGGAGTACCGAGAACAATTCTTAACAATCGAGGACCACAATTTGCATCGAAATTCATGGAAGAATTTACTAAAGTATTGGGAACCAAAAGAAAATTGTCTACAGCATATCATTCCTAAACAGATGGGCAAATAGAAAGGATAAACCAAGAAATAGGAATGTTCTTGCAACATTAAATGAACTACCAACAAGATGATTGGACAGATTGGTTGGCCACAGTGGAATTTTCATACAATGACAAGAAACATGCAGCAGCGGAGAAGACACTATTCGAATTGAATTTTGGAAGACACCCTTGGAAAGAAGACCTTATGGTTCAAATGGGGATACCATGAGTAAAAGAATTTATGAAACACCTGCAAAAGAGTTGGGAACACACTATACATGCAATGGAAGAGTCTCAGAAAAACATGAAACAACAGTTCAATAAAAAGAGACAAAATCCACAAGGACTGAAGGCTGGTGACCACATGTGGCTGGAGAACAAAAATATCTAGTCAAATTGACCCTCAAAGAAGTTGGATAACAAAAGATATAGACCTTTTAGAATCACAAAGGACATTGGTTCTGGAGCGTTTCAACTAGATTTTCAACAAGGACCTTCTGACACAATGTGTAGAGCCAAAGTTTCAAGAACAGCACAAGGATCCAGCACCCCCACCTATGATTATTAATGGAGAAGAAGAATATGAAGTGGAAGAAGTACGGAAGCACAGAACATGAGGATAGGGAACTCAGTATTTGGTGTATTGGAAAGGCTATGGGAATGAATACAACCAATGGATAGTGGAATCAGGGTTGCCATATGCAAGACAGGTGATAAAAGACTATTGGACGAGGTATTCGAGTCAAAACCCATAAAGAGGGGGGTAAAATCCCAGTTCAATTAGCCCAAGAAATTACTTGACTTCAAAAAAGCATTCATAAATCCTACAAAATGACCTCTCAAATTGCAGTTAACAACAACTACACCACAGCACCCACTTTCCCTAACCCATATATCTCACGAAAACTGAACAACATGGATCAAGCATAAATTATGAAGAGAGAAAGAGAAGACTGGTCGAGATTATACCACAAGACATTAAAAGAGTTAGAGACAATGATCAATGTACAGAGGATGGCAAAAGATATCAAAAGGTTGGTAAAAGAGACAAATACCATATTGACAGAGATAGAAAGAATGGTTTTGACGACAAGCATCAACAATCAAATCATGAACGCCACAAATATTACTTAAATATCGGAGGACCTTCAGTATCTAGTCCAAAGTGATATGGACAAGCAGGCATTTCAAGTACAGAGAATGCTAGCCAATGAACTGGATCACTACAAAGAAAAAGGCAATTTTTACGTGAACAGTAATGTCAAGATCGCTGAAGGTAGACTTAATTTTTATTTCTCTTTTTCATTTTTATTCTATTTTTTTTTGATTTTCGATCTATTTTCTATTTTTAGAACTAGGGTTAGGGTTAAGTGACAAAGATCACGCTGTCACATGACAGGTCACATCAGATGACATAGTCACAAGTCACATAACGCAAAGAAGGACGTAAAAGGTTCTGGAAGGATGATGTCATACAATGTGTTAAACACATGTTGGCCTTATGGTATACACATGGCTGTTTAGGGTAGGGTAGAAATAGCTAGCATGGACTATGAGTCCAAGGTATATAAGGTAGACTATCTTGTACAGAGCTCTCTATCGAGTTCTCTTGTGTTAACCCAATATAAGGTTCTTTCTATTGACCAACCCTAAGGTCTTTAGTTTGTAACAAGTAATATCAAGGAGATTCAAGAGTTGTACATAGAAGAAGAAAAGAAAGAAGAAAAGAAAGAAGAAAAGGGAACAGTGGAAAATGAAGAAATTATATTGGTCTGCCCTTACGAGGTTCTGTCAACAACATTGTCATCTTTAACAACAAGCTTTATAGCAGACGAAATTGAAAACCTCATCAGACACATAAAATTTGTCAGAACCCCTACCCAAACAAGAATATTCCAACCAACTCCCCACTATAAATCACTTCGGTCCAGAGAAGAACAAAACCCTGACTTCTAGAAAGAAAGAAATAGCAACAGCTTTGGTGGACAATAAAAACAATATGGAAACATCAAGAAATGGAATGACTATCAAGATGTTCTAAGGGGGACCTCCACATAAACCATTCTTCATTGCAATCAATAACAGGGATCAAGTCATTATTGGACCTAACAAGAAAACAGTCACAATATATGTGGTTGGAGAATTGGAGGTATTGATGTAATTTCATGAGGACATGAAAGCTGAAAACAGGATATTGTTACAAACAGTACCTCGAGGATATAGCATGGAGCTGGGTTGAGGGTATAACAACACAATTGGCTGCGCTGAAGTAGTCTCAGTCAGCACCTCATATAGTAAGTGTTACAACCTCATTTCTTTCTTCTTGTTACCTCGTGCTTTATGACTCCTTTACTTCATGGACTACTTGTGGTTTCATCATATACTCCTCATATATATAGCATAGATACATTCCTGTATCCTTATGCTTTACCACTTATACATCTCCCTTACTCTTCCTCAAGTCTTTGTCTTAGTTGCAACCTAAGCTCAAACTTAAGGTCATTACATCTGGTCTAGCTTCTTTGAGAGTCTATTCAAATAGATATTTTTAGCTTCCAACCATATGTTATCTTCTTTCTTGAGTCCTTGTAGGTTTCACCTTTTCTTGTCAAACTGCCTCTTTATTATTTTTTTAGTCTTATCTATTGCTTTGGTTGTCTCTTCCCAGCTTTTTTGTAAACTGATTAAGAATTCTTCCAGCTTTGGGAATTCTGTTTGCATAGTTAAGTCCCTTTCCATAGATATCATCCAAAGTTAAGTTCAAATGGGGTGTGTTCTGTTGCTGCATGTTTCTTGTCATTATATTGGAATTTTACTGCTGCTAGCCATTTTGTCCAGTTATCTTGCTGATCATTGACATAGTGTTTTAAGAAGATATCAATTTCTTAGTTGATTTGCTCTGTCTGTCCATCTATTTGAGGGTGATATGCAGTCAATAGTATTTGTTGTGTTTCTAATGCCTTCATCAAATCTTCCATAAACCTCAATGCAAATTGAGGTCCTCTATCGCTAAGAATAGTTTTTGGGACCCCATGTAATTTCCATATCTCATCTTGGTAAATCTTTGCAATCTTCTCTGATGACACATTTGTTGTTGTTACTTTGAGTCGAATCATCTTTGTAAATCTGTCCACAATCACTATAATTGCATTCTTTTCATTGGATTTTGGTAATGGACTAATGATGTCGATACTGATTTCTTTCTATAGGCCTTTTGGTATAGTTAAAGAATGTAATTCTCCTGCTTTCTTCATGTGTTGTACTTTGTTCTGCTGATATTTGAAATATTCTTAAACATATTTCTTAACATCCTTCTTGATTCCCGGCCACCAGTAGTTTCTTTTGATTAGATCCATCATTTGTTGTTGTCCTAGATGTCCTATGTTCACTAGTTCATGGTTGTCTTGAAGTATTCTTTCCTTGATCTTCTGGCTGTTTGGCACATAGATTCTCCCATCCACATATATGAGTCTATTTTCTTCCCATACTTGTTCATCTTTCTTTTCTAGTTTCTTGCACACTTCTTATTCTCTTGTTCCATTCCATCATATCTCCTCCAATATAGTGGTTTCTTCATATCATCTTGATTTCTGCTGTGATTTGTCTTCTTGTCCACATTTCATCCTTAAGCATCTGCACATCTTTATTGTCTTCCATGGTGTTGATGTAATCTTTTCTTGATAAAACATAAGGATCCATTCTTCTTTGATATAAAAGCAGAGTGCTATATATCTTGACTTTGACTCCTTGATTAATCCTGCTTTTAATTGTTCATCCAGCTATTGACTTAATACTTCATCTTCTTTTATTGTCATAGCATAAGCTTTTGCATTGAGTTCTCTGAGTGCTTCTTCCATTAGATTGATTTCATGGTCCCATTCTCATCTTTCCGGTAGCTTTTTAAATTTCTTTTTGTTAAAAAGATGTGTAAAGAGTCAAATATAATCTGTGAGATCTTCTGGGTTCATTGGATCTGGTTCCTTTCCAATTTCTTGTTGTCCTTTGTCATTGTTGTCTGTTGCTATTGTCCTTCAATTTCTAGGTGTAAAAGATATGTCTTGATGACTTGTTCTATATGTTCTTGGACACCATGTAAATTGTATTGTTCCTTTGTTCCAGTTTACTTCTGGATTGTGTTTTACCAACTAGTTGTATTCTAAAAACATGTCAGTGCCATTTAAATCTGTGACTGCTACATTGATTCTTTTCTTGTGTCCATTGATTTCTATTTCCAATGGTGCCCTTCAAATAACTGCCCCATTCCTTGTTTCATCTGCATTGAAGACTTTGAATATCTTGTCTACAGATTCTGTCTTGATTTGTTCTTCCTTGACTAGTTATTTATCAATTCCAGTTTGAGTACAACCAGAATCCATCAATGCTTGTAATCGTAATTTTTTTCCTGTCTTCATTTTGATATTGGTTTGTACATTTAGCTCTCTTGCTTTGTTGTTCCTTTAGTTTGGAATAACATATTGATTCTAGGCTTTATTATATACAAAGATTCATCATATCATGCCTACTCTGAACCTTTAACAAAATCCTTCTTCTTGTCTTCTTCATCTGATTTGTCTGTTTTCTCCTGGTTCTTTCTAATTATTATCTTCCACTTGGACCTGCAGTCTTTTGCTAGATGTCCCACTTTTTCACATTTGTAGCACTTTCTTGTTTCCCTACTCTTCTTCAGCTTTTTGTATTCTCTTGCCATATGCTTGTATGTGTTGCAGTTAAAGCATTTTGGTTTTCCTTGTTCATTAAAGCTATCTTGCATTTTCCCTATATCCATAGGCATTCCTCATCCCCCAAATATTATTCCAGTGCTTGTTTTGTAGTCATTTTGACTTTTCATAGATTCATACCACTGTCCTACTGAGGTAATTGCTATCTTTTATTCTTTAAGCATCTCAGGTGCTACCATTGGTGAGTATCCCAATATAGTCTTGATAATATCTACTTATACATTCTTCTTTAATAAGAATATGATGTGTATTTTGTTGGTTTTTGCCTTTATAGCTAACACATTGAATTCAATCATGAAATTGGTAATATGTTTCTTGCCTTATCAGAATATTTTGATCTTCTATTCTGTGTCTGCTACTTTGCTCTTGTCACTGAATGCTGTCTTGATTTCCTTAACAAATTCCTCCCAGTCTTGGGTATTTTCTGTTTCTTCCAACTTATCTATCTTTTTCTGTACATAAATTTCTGCTATGCCCCCTCTAAGTTGGGCTAACACTGTGGTGATCTTGTTATCTGCTGCAACTACTCTATTGCTCTTGAAGAATAATCTGATTCCCCTCTACTAGTCTTCAAACTTTGTTCTGTCCCTATCAAACCATCCTAGGTCTGGGACCATACTCTTTGACATTACTGTCGATATGTTTTTGTTGTATTCTACTAGTGCTGGTGCTGTTGACATTTCTTCTGTCTCTAGTGTTACTGGTTCTGTACTTCTGTTTGATACATTGTCCTTGGTAATTCTTAGTAATCCCAATATTTCTTCTAGTTCTTCAACAGTGTTTGTCTTTATTCTGCCATTTTGTCTGTCCATAGTTTCTACCACAATTGTTTTGTCTGTAAACTGTTCTTCTTTACTGCACCTCTCTTACAAGGTGAGCCTATTAATGCTTTACCAAATGTTATAACCTTATACTTGGCTCAGGTTGCAACTAAGGCAAAGACTTGAGAAAGAGGTAAGAGTAGATTACAATTGGTAAAGCATAAAGATACAGTACAGTATCTACTCTATATATAATAGTAAGCTATGAGGAAAATATCCAGAGTACACAATGTAGACAAGTCATAATATATGAGGTAGAAGTAAGAATGCCATACCTACTATATGAGATGCTGACTGAGACTACTATGGTGCAGCCAATCATATTGTTATTACCCTTTGCCCTTCTCTACAATACATCCTTGAGGTATTAATTGTAACAGTAACATTCTTTTTGATATTGCAGATTTATTCTCTTTAGCTATTTCTAAACCTTCTGAAAATTTCTCTACTAGGTTTTTGGATAATGATTGTAATTCTAACTCAGTTTTAGATCTAGTATTTCTCTGCCCCTCCTCTTCAGAATTTAACCATTACCATATATACCCTAAATAGAGGCTTTTGTCTGACTGTACTCCTATTACCATCGATATTCCCATTCAAAATAAAAGTATTCCAAATATTAGTCAATGGAAGTGATGAAGAAAAACAATTTATTAACAATCTCATCCAAGTTATTAAAAACGTGAATACTACATCCATCCATGATATTAAATCACTAGAAGAAATTGTTCAATACCTAGCTTCTAAAATCAAAAAATATGGTTTGAACATTCAAAGATGGTCAATATTACAAGATACTTTAAAGCCTGGTGGAATGAAAACTGTCACCATCCACTAGACAAATATTGTCAGACATGAAGCCTAGAAAACTAGAAGGACTTTAAAAACATGGTCAAAAAATCCAAATGTTCCTTCTTTGATAGCAAGATTTAAAAAATCATAAACAAGAGGTACAGCCCATGGAAGCTTATGAATTAGGTCAAGAAACACAAACTTTCTGTGGTAGAAGCTATTTAGTATGAAGGACACCCATGTATTGAACTAGAGGACCTGTGAAATGCTCTTCATAACTTATTCAATTCTGTTTAAGCAAGAGAAGTTGACCTTTGTTTTCTAGACGAAATTCCAGACAAGACCACTACTGTATGGAATCCATTTTCTAAGAAAGAACTTATTGACGTGATTGAGAAATGCAACAATTCGTTTGCCCTGGGTCTGGACAAATTAACTTGAAGCTATTTGAAGTCTACTATTAGAAGTGAAGATTATATTTGCAAATTCATTAATATTGCTAACACTTGCATAAATTTGGGACATTAGCCATCTTATTTTAAGACTTCTATTATAGTTGTTATTCCCAAACCCAACAAGGCCATATTTGACTCTCTTAAATTGTATCGTCCTATAGTTCTTCTTAATACAATTGGAAAGCTTTTTGAAAAGATGATTGGGGAACGTCTTCAATTTCATACAATCTTCAATAACTTCATTCATCCTAGTCAGCTCAGAGGTCTTAAACAAAGGTCTATCATAAATACAGGAGTTGTCCTTACTCACATTGTTCAATCAGAGTGGGTTAAAAACCTCTCCACGAGTACCCTAGCATTCGACATTGCTCAATTTTTTCCTTTTCTTAATCACCAACTTCTCTTTCTTATTTTAGATAAAACAGGTCTTAATTATAAAATCTCAACATTCTTCAAAAATTACCTAACAGAAAGAAAAACTAAATATCTTTGGAATGATTTCATTTCTCCTTCATTTAATATTAATGTTGGTGTTGGTCAAGGATCTGCACTATCACCTATTATTTTTGCTTTCTACTTATCTCCTATTTTTTTTTCTTTAGAAAATCATCTAAAAATCCTATTTCTATTATTTCTTTGTAGACAATGGACTTTTTATATCTCAAAACAAATCTATAGTATATTCAAATGCAAACCTTTTTTGTAGCTATAATATTATTTTATCTTTACTTTTGAAATGTAGTCTTGTTGTAGAATATGGAAAAACTGACATGTTTCATTTTTCTAAGTCTCATAGAGCATTTAATTCCCCTTCTCTTGACTTATCTTCCATTGGAGGTTCTGTTCTACTCTCTAAAGAAATATAGAGATATTTAGATTTCATTTTTGACCAAAAACTCACTTTCAGAAGTCATAGATTTCTACAATTAAGTACATGAAATTACTTGGTAATTCATTGAGAGGCATCAATCTGCTTCAAGAAAGAAGACTTTACAAATGTTGCATCTTACCTATAGCCCTATATGAGTTTCCATTGTGGTATTACAACAAAGCCCCTATGTATTACCATCTCAATATTTTATGGAAGATGTAAAGAAGAGCAGCTCTTTGGATTTTAGGCATGTTTCAAACATTTCCTACTCTTGGAGTTGAAGCTATTTCTGGGCTCATCTCTATACATCTACACCTCAGGAAATTATACAGAAGATTTCTACTATGGCAATCATCTCTTCCATCCAACCATATCATTAACAGCATTCTCAGTTCTAACAGGTTACAGAAATGGAAATATCACAATACATCCATTAATCATCTTATGGCTAAACAAAGACTTCACTTGAAATCTCTACTCATCAATGTGGATGATAAGCAAAATGAATTTTTCTCTTTATTCTCTTTTTTTTAATAATGAATTTAAACCAGAAAGTTGACTTACAGATTTATTTCCAGATCATTTTTCTTTCCATTCTTGTTTGTCCTGTATCAAAAAGCATATCAAAAAACTGGATGAAATTGTGCTTAGGGCTTTATCTAATCCTATCTCGACAATTGTTGTGTCTGATGCTAATATCAAAAACCACATTGCCACATCAATCTCCCACATCCATTCCTTCAATAAACCTGTTATCAAAACTATACATAAGGCTATTAACATTACTACAACCAAAGCTGAATTATTTGCTATCCAATGCAGCATAAATCAAGCTGTTGCCAACTTCAACACCAATCATATAGTGGTCATCACTGACTCCCTTCATGCTGCAAGGAGGAGGATCTTTGACTTCTCAGTTTATCTATATCAAATTCATTCTGCCATAATATCCCAAGAACTTAAAGAATTCTTTTTCAAGGATGCTTGTAATCATATCAAATTTTAGGACTGCCCTAGCAAACAACAGTGGCCATTACACTATTCTGTGGACAAGGAAACCAAGAATATGGTCTCTATCCCATCATTCCCATGTAAATCATCTTGGGATTTCTACAGAAAATCCAAGTATGATTTGATTCTCTCTCAATGGAGAATACTCTTTTAAGTAGCTGATTCTAAAGGAAGATTCCTCCTTGACTTACTTAATGACAACCTAAATCCTATTGAACTGTCAAATACCAAAGATAGTTCATGACTTCAACACTTTGGCCATTCTAACATACTATGTGCTCAAGCCTCTCAAGCTATCACCAATTATGCTCCAATAGGAGAATATTGGCTAAGATTCTTTGCTAAGGAAGAATTTGCTTGCTTCTGTGGTAACTACCTAATTGAAACAAGACAACATATTTTTTATAAATGTCAAAGGTTTAACAAGTACTGGAATCAAAGAAGAGACACTATCACCTATTTCATGCTTTATTTCTAATTCAACTCAAGTGCTTTTTCATTTGAATAATCACTTTTTATTAGTATTACTTATAGTAATACTCCATTAGTTTAATTTCCTTTTATTCTGATTATTTATTTTATCTCTGTTTCTTTATCTTTTCTTCTTTCTTATTTTTTTTATCTTTCTTTTTCCATGTTGTTCCAATTTGAATATACATAGTTACAAAGTAGCTATCACAGTCTGCCCTCATGCCTCATATAATAAATTGTTGATTTTAAAAATTAAAAAAAAAGGATAGATGATAGATGCAGTTGGTTAGTATGTGATATTATGTTAGAATTGAAGATAATAGACTTTATTTTAATTTTTTTAAATTTTTTTAAATTTTTTTTATATTTTAAAAATTAGAATTAGAGCTAGTATAATATAATATATTATAGCAAAGACATAATACCTATTACAAGGTGGTTATATATGTTATAAACATAGATCACATAATTATGTAATACAAAGAAAGTTGGAAAAGATTCTAAAACAAATAATATCATATAATATGACTACAACATATTAGCTTTATAGAAAATATATAAACTTTAGAATAAGTTAGTATAGTATATACACAAACCACAGTCTATAGTATATAAAATAAACTAGTTTGCAACAGAAAATCTAATGAGTTTTCTTATATAAATCCTATATAAGATTTCTCTTTTAATAAGTTACTGAGTCTTAAGTTATAGCACACTAAGTCTGGTTACCAATATTTATAGCAAACCTTCTGATGACTACTATCTTTTTTTTAAGTCTTTTCTTGAATAAAAGGTAATATTATCTTTCAGTCAAGAATGAAAAAAAGTAAGATAAGAGAATAAAAAAGACTTTGTGTTAGGTAGTCTTAAGAGTAGAAATTGAGTTCTAATATTATAACTTAAGCTCATAAGTGTCAAGATTGCAGAAAGTGAACTCAGCTTTTTCTTATCTATTCTCATTTTCATTTTCTTTTGATTTATTTTTATTTTTCTATTTTAGAACTTAGGGTTAGGGTTAGTGATGATATCACTCAGTCACATAATATGGTGGCAGTGACAGTCACAAGTCACATGATACATGAAAGAACGTAGAAGGTTCTAAAAGAAATGACATTATACAATATATATATTACATGTTGACCTCATGTCTTACATATGGTATTTTAGGATAGGATGCACAGTAGCTAGCACAAACCATGTGGATAGGTATATAAGGTAGACTACTTTGTAAAGAGCTCTCTATTGAGTTCTCTTGTGTCTTCTCTAATACAAGAGTTTGATCTTTATCCTACTCTAAGGATTTCAGGTTATAACAAGAAGTTAAAGTGAAAGAAGAATTATATATTAAGTTAACATAAGAAAACTCAATAGAGTTCTTAGTATAGAATGTCTATTATCAGAATTGAAAATAGTAGACTCTAATTATTTTTCTTTCTTATTTTTATTTTTTATTTTTATTTTATTTTTTATTATGTTGGAACTGAGGATGAGGGTTTAGCAAAACATCACATATCACATAACATAGTTACAGTCATGATCACCCAATTACATGCTACAGAAAATTCTAGAACAATAATATTATATAGTATATATATGTCTCTTTAGAATAAGCTAGGATAGTGTGGTATGAACTATGAGTAAAACATATATAAGATAGATACACTGTACTTAGAAGCTCCATTGAATTCTCTTATATAAACCCTATACAAAGTTTTTTCTTTTAACCAGTTCTGAGGTCTTAAGTTTGTAATAATTATATTACTATATTGATATGCTTGTATCTCTATAAATACTGATTTCTATATGATGTATAATATATTATTAGAAACTATTTAATGAGCACTTTCCACTTTGATTATAGAAATCTGTTTAGTTATTTCTGAGATAATAGCTAATAAAACTTGTAGTTACTGATAGTCTAATATCTTAGTAGTCTGTTGTTACTTTTGTACATTCTATATATGTATAAATAGCTATCATTTGGGGCTTTTCAGCACAACTTAGTTTGTGAAAATTAGTCTACTGGTTATAGATCACAAGCTAAATGAAGTTTGTAATATATATAATCATGTAATCTATAACAAGTATCATTCCTCTATTATACTTTGTAACTTGTGTGACCATCACATGTGTTTTTTTTTTTTAAATCAACAATTTATTACATGGTGCATGGTGGCAGACCATAGTAGCTACTTCATAACTACATACAATAGGAGCAGACTACATAAAGAGATGGAAAAGGAAAGAGAAAAGGGAATTAGAAAATGGACTGAATAAACTAATTGAAAAACCAAAGAAAAGAGATAGAAAAAGTAGTACAAGTCATTCCAAAGTCAATTTGAAGTGATAGAATGCAGATCATTGGTGAAAGCAAAAGCTCTGGGGTTAGCTATCAAGAACATGATGAAATGACACAGCAAATCTCTTCTAGGGTTCCAATACCCATTAAATCTTGTGCAATCATGGAGAATGTGCCTCCTTGATTCGATAGAATAGTTTCCACAAGGACACTTAAAATCTTCACTAGGGAAGAACCTAAGGTGGTACTCTCCTATTGGGGTATGATTCGTGATGGCTCTAGTAGCGTGAGCACATAACAAGTTCGAGTAACCAAATGTTTGGAGCCAAGGGCCACCTTTAGTATAAGACAGTTCAATATCACCATAGTCATTATCAACTAAATCAAGAAAGTTCCTCTCTTTTCCGTCTGACGCTTGAAAAGTCATCTTCCATTGACTGATGATGTTGTTACTATCAAACTTTTTACAATAGTCCCAAGATATTCAACTCAGAAGTATGGGTTGTGGATTGAATGATTTTGAATCTTTATCAACTACTTGGTGGAGTCTCCATTTGAGATGACTGGGACACTCCCAGAATTCAACAGAGTTGTTTTGGTCTTTAGCAAAGAACCAATGTAGTTCTTGGAGGATGGCTGTTGTGTGGAGTTGATATAGATGGGGTTTACTGTTGAAGATTTTCTTTGTGGCATGAATGGAATTGGCAATTTTGGATATGTTCTCTTTACTGCATACTTGGTTGATACTGCATCTGATAGCAAAAAGTTCTGCTTCAGTGCTCATGATATATGCTGCATGGTGAACCATCTTTGTCAAAGAGTGGTTGTGTATATGCACATGAGATATAGATGTAGCAATGTCTTTTTTGACACTAGCATCTGTTATGACAATGGCTGTGTGTGGAGAAGAAGACGATTGCAATGTCAGTTCATCGAGTTGTTGGTAGCATTTATTGTTGTTTTTTTCTCTACTAGCTAAGTTAAAAGAAAAGCAGTCAGGAAAAATGTCAATAATTCTAGAACCCAGATTGAATTCTGGATAAAGAGGAGAAAAGGCAGGAAAAACTCTATAAAGTTTGTCGTTTGAATCAATAAGATGGCCTTTGGTTATGGTCTTCTGACAACTCGTGAGTGAGTTGATGAAGTAGGGACTAAGTCTAGCATGAGTATCAGAATGATTGTCCATAAAAGTCCTTAGAAGATGGTTTGGAGGGAGTGCAGCTGAATGCAGTTGAGATCTACCTGAAAGCTTCTAAAGATGAGATTTGATGGGAATTAGGCCTGCGATAGCTTTTAGGCCTTCTAATAGAGATGTCTTGAATGTGCCCAAGATCCAAATAGTGGCTCTTCTCTACATTTTGCCCAAGATTTTCATATAGTATGAGAGGGGAGCTTTGTTGTAGAACCATAGTTGGAAACCATATAAAGCAATTGGGAGTATGCAGCATCTATACAGTAAGCATTTTTGAATTGGGTTGATATCTCTTAATGAATTCCCAAGAAGTTTCATGCACTTGACCATAGAGATGGCCTTGTTTGAGTAGAAGTTGATATGTTAGTGAAAATTGAGCTTCCAGTCAAAGATAAAACCTAAGTATTTCCATGAGTCTTTGGGCCTGAGAATAGAACCTCTGATAGCAGAGAGATTAAGGGGTAGGGGGTTGAATACACCATGAAATCTGTTGAAGTGAAATATGTCAGTTTTGAAATATTCTATGATGAGTCCAAAACTGTCCAGAATTTTAGATAAGACATTGTAACTACAAAAGAGTTGAGTGTTGTGACGACCACTTATCCAATGATAAATGATAGCACAGGGCAGTAAATCTTAAAGATAGATATAATGTGGGGAATTCACAAGAGAACTCGACAAGGAGCCTCTTCTTAATTAGAGTCCTATTTATACAAATGTCTCCTAGTCCATGCTACTACTATCTAACCCTGCTCTATAGTCCATGCTCCATCCTCATGTCCACCTCATTTCCTACTCAAGGCCATCATGTGTACTCCATGTGCTCTGATGTTATCTTCCAGACTATTCCACCATGTTCTAGGCTTGTGATGTCACATCAATGTGACCTGTCATGTGACTTCCTTGTCACATGCCTTCTTTATTGTCTTTCCAAGAAAATAAAGTAAAGAAAAAGAAAAGTAAAATCAGAAAAAATAAAATAAAATAAAAATTGTTAGTGTCCGAATACCCATAACATTGAGAGTTCAAAGTGACTATTGATTTGTTCTGTGATATAATAAGACTGTCATCCACAAAAGAAATGAAGGAAACAGGGATTTTTAGGTTTTTAAGATGTTTTTTCAGAATATATAAAAACGGTAAAAGATAAAAGGCTGACAAGATAGGAGAGAGAGCAGACTCTTGGCCTACTCCTACATTCACTTTGAATATTGGGGAAAACAGTTCATTCCAATTGTAGTTGGTTTTCCTTTTAACCAAATAGTCCATGAAAAACAATGTTACTTTTGGTCCTAGTCCTGCTTTCTCAAGGATAGTAGTGAGAAGGTGATGGTTGAGTGATGGGAAGAATTGGGCAATGTCAAAAGTGAGTGCACTAGTGGATTTATTCTTAGCCCAACCCAAACGGACAATATGAGTGAGAGCAACTCCTGCATCTGAGGTGAATTTGAATTTCAAACTACCTAATTGACTTGGGTGAATGAAATTGTTATTAGTGACAATGAATTAAAGTCTTTCTGCAATGACCTTTTCGATAAGTTTTCCTAGTGTATTGAGGAGAACTATAGGGCAGAATGCTTTTGAATGATTATACTTCGGTTTGTTCGGTTTGGGTATAATCACCGTTGATGAACATTTGAAATAGTTCAGCCAGTGACCTAAGTTGATACATGCATTAGTGATATTGATGATGTTGAAAATGCATTCTTCTTGATTAAGAACATGCTTGAGATGGCGCCATGTGATTTTGTCTGGGCCAGAAGCTGACAAGTTGTTGCACTTGCTAACTGCATTTCTGAACTTGAGCTTGGAGAACAGTTCCCATGATGAAGTGGGTTTGTTCTCAATTTCATTGAGGATATCAACATTGACTTGACAATTGATGGCGTAGTTGAATATGTCATGGAGAGCATTCTATAAGCTGTCTGAAGTGATGTACAGCTGACCATCGAACTTGATAGCTTCTGTAGCTGGCAGCTTACATCTGTTGATCTAGTTCATTAACTCCCAAGGACTATGGCTTTTGTTTGCCACTTTTTGGATCTTTGAATCAAAGAAAGATTATTTAGTGTTCTTTACAATCTTTCAGAACTTCTTCCAGTCTTCACAACTTCTTGTTGTCCTGTAGTTGTCGAGAGATTTACTACACTCTTCTGTCCACTGTTATAGTATGAGAGTGTGGACAGACTTTAGGGTTAGGGTTAAGAGATAAGATATAGTAGTAGTTAATTATTAGTCTACAACGGAGGAAGAGCACGTGACTAGAAAGTCATGTGATAGAAGTCTAGAGTGGTCTAGAAGGACTGAGAGAAGTCTAGATAGGAGTTAGGGTTAGGAGTGACATCAAGGAACATGGATTCCTCATGGTATACACATGGTGTGCATATGTACAGCAGAGATTAAGAGTATGATGTCAGGGCATATGTAGGAAGCATGGTAGCCTTAAGGAAAACACATGTGGATGAGTAATAGGACATGAGGACGACGCATGGACTTAAGGGCCGGATAGATATTGTTGTAGCACAGACTAGGAGCCATGTATATATATAGTGGATAATATAGTGAGAGCTCCTTGTCAAGTTCTCTTATAATCCCCACTACTAGATAGCCTATTAAGAGCTTTGCTGAAGTAAGCAAACTACGAGTGCCGTTCCAGTGAGTGGTTGCTACAACATCCACTATTGTTTAGAGTGTCTTGAAATTCTCAACCTCTTTACATTCTTGGTCCATGCCTGATTAATAGAGGTTCCTACATGATTGACGATATCTTCTAGATTATCCTTGTTAATTGTTTCAACATTTTTGAAAACAGTAATAAGGTCTTTGACAAAAGCCTTTTCTTGTTTACTATTTGGCACAATCAATAATTTGGAAGTGTTAATGATGAGGGGAGCATGGTCCAAAGATAGATGACGGTCCAGGCATATCAAGTGTTGATTAAGTTCACTAGACCCATATTGTAGGAATATTAAGTCAATTACTGAGTTTGCTTCATCTGCTGTATCCAAAAATCTAGTAGGGGAAGGGTTAGTAGGTGTCGATAATGTTAAATTGAAAGAGTCTGCAATAATCATAAGATCATCGCTAATAGAAGAGTGATGAGGAAAAGACAAATCCCACAAACTATCTCTAATGTTAAAGTCCCCAGTCATAATAAGAACGTTATTGATATTGACCTCAATATTCTTGAGATATTTTAAGGCTATATAGGACAAATCTGAATAGATGTTCAACATATAATGACACACATTATTATTGAAAAAAGAGGTAAGGAGAACGTCTCTGTGATTAAAAATGTCAGAATGGAGAGAAAATCTTAGAGAAGAAAGATGGATATTGATAAATGCTATGACTCTGGGAGAGTCCGACCTATTATCAGTGTTTCTGGTAAAAAGCAACCAATTGGGATAGTGTGCTGTTCCTACAAGATCTTCTCCTTCACTATTCAAAGCACTAGGGATTTTGTGAGTTTCAGACCAGGGTGGCTTTTGGATGAATATGATGTTGAATTGGGTAAGAGTCTCTAGCAAGATGTTGATGATAAGTGAGTTTTTCCAAACATTTTGCGAGAATACTCTGAGATTTCATATCATCATATTTGATGTTCACCACTCTCTGTAGAGCGAATTGATTTATCCTATTTTCACAGATCTCGATATATTTCTTTTGTTGCCACTCTCTATTAAAACAGTGTTTCCAGAATGTACATTGAATAAAATTGGCTTGGTGATCACCTTGACAGTTTGAACACTTGAATGAGTAGGAACATGGTTCTCCCTTCTTGGTTTCAAGTTGTGGAGGATTTGTTTTCTCATTTGCTTTGCAATACCATCCAAATTCGCAGTGGTTCTCCGATTTGTGGGGGCCATTACATTTGACGCACTTCAACCCTTAGATCCTGCAAGAGAAAGTTGAGTGACCCCATCTCCAACAGTTTTTGCATTGAGGGACTCCAGGGTTGGCATTGGCACCTCTAATCATAGTGATGAACGATCTAACATTAAAACATCTATTAATTAAATCTTGAACCTTTGCACCACTTTGGGCATCTCATATATTGATCTATATGATGGCCATGTCCAATTTTGGTGAAACTTTGATGACCCTCAGTTTAGATGCAAGAGTAACATTGTTAAAAATATGATTTTGTTTGATGATATTTTCAATGTCTGAAGAGTTGAGACAATCTTGGAGATTTCCATTTGGGAAGTAAGAAATGCCTATTATTTTGAGATAGGATTTTGATTGGGGAAGTCGAGGTGTATCTACTTGAGAAGAGTCGATATTTTCCAAGTTTTTCACATAGCTTTCTATGGTAGTCAGATCAGATGCTTGTGATACCTTGTTGGTTACAATTGTAATTCCAAATGGATCTGTTCAAATGAAGTCAACAGCTACTTCAGACTTTGTGTTCTTTAGGTTTCTGTTAATATTAGCAACATGAATGGAAGAATTTTTCATAAACTTGACCATGTTGTTGTTGCTCATTAGGATGATGACCTGTTTGCATGATAGTCTCTTGGTTGTCATGTTGATTTGACATTTAGCCTTGGGCAATCCTTTGATGATTTCATTGATTTGATCAATTTTCTTAGCTCTGATAGATAGGAACATGTCCTTGATCTTGATGACATCTGACATGCTAGTACCTTGTTTGGAAACTTGAGCATAAGATTTGTTGGTTTCAGGGGTTTTATTCTCCACCTGTTTGTTCTTAAAATACTTGGAGATTATGTTAATTTCCTTTTGAGATTTGGCCAGGATAGGAGGAGGAATCTTCTCAATGCTAGCTAGGATGTATTTTGATGTTTTCTTGGCAGGTCTTTTAGAAACTGGTTGTACATTGGGAGTGAATTTGACAGCAATTTTTCTCCTAAGAGTGTTAGTATTGTTATCTGTGTAGAAGAAATCCCAATTTGATTCGTATACCAAGAAAATAAAATTCCAAACTGCATCACCCATACCATTAAAATCCATGAGATCATTGGCCTTAGTCAGTTTGATCTGTTTGTTCAAAATATATTTTGCCATGAATTTTAATGAATCCTTGATGTTCTTTGTATCAGATACAATGTGTTCAATGGAGCTGTGAAGGGAAATGGGGTGGAAACCACCATTCCAAATTTCAGTGTCAGTAGGAGCATTCAGATCATATGGTAATTGAATGTTGATGAACACATTTTCATCATTGTTTGCAGAAGTTTCTTGAGAAGGAAGCAAGGTGGGGTTGTTATTGGAAACATGTTGAGTCAGAGCATCAACATTGAGGTTACCACAAGGAGACCTGTTGTTAAAATTGTTCTCAGTCGCCTTACCAAGTTGATGTTTTTTCTCTTGAGATGTCTTATAGGACAGCTCAGGGCAGGAGTTATCATCTTTGTTGACATCCATATCATTGTTCTTCTCCATTCTTTCATGGTATATGGTAGAGGATAATGTTGAAGATATTGATATGTCTCTAGAACTAGTTGGGCTTTGTGAGGTTTTTCTATCTTTCACATTGTCATAGTTGTCAGGATTTTGTCCTTTAGAAATGTCCATCCCTGTGGTGTTATGCAGATCCACAGTTGGTAAATTGGTGTTTGTAGGGGGGAAAGCATGAATAGAGGAGTTCAAAAATGATTTATTTGCTAATTCTCTGTTAGGCGCTACCATGTAAGATGGTGGTATGAGAGAAAGAAGCAACAGAAAGTGGAGATTGTGTAAGTGCAGTGACCACCACATGTGTTACCACATTATATCCTTCACCTAAGTTCAAAATAAAATAAATGGAAAAAGAAAAAGAAAATAAGTAAAACCAAGTCCATTATTTACAACTCTGACAACTTTCTTCTAAAGAATATAAAGCTAAGGCTTAGCTCTCAGAAAAAGTATTTCTAGAAGCAGAAGAAGTAGAGACACTTTTTGAGAAGTATTTTGCAATACAACAAGTTTGAGGTCTTTTTCTTAAATAAACTTATTTTCCAGCTCTAAAAATAGCTCTGGAGACTTACAAACACATTAAGAACTGTTCTAAAGACTAGAAAGAAGTAGAGAATCTTACATTGATTTATTTAGACTTTTTAAGTTAACTATAGTAATAGTTAAAAGAAGAGAAGAATTGTCACAAACTTTATCCAGCTTGTATCTCCACAATTAGTAGACATATTTTCACAAAATAAGTTGCACTGGAAAGCTCCAAATAAGAGCTATTTGTACATATGTGGGATATACAAAAGTGATAACAAATGACCAAGATATAAGGCTATCAGTAACTATAAAAGTTTTATTGGCTATTATCTCATGAATGGCTAGATGGATTCATATGATTGAACTTATGTTGGAAAGTGCTCATCAAACTGTCCCTGATGATATATGGTATATCTCATAACAATAAGTATTTATAGAGATACAAATATATTAATATAGTAACATAATTAGTTATCTTATAAAATTAGCCTGATATCAGCTATAACAGATGATAGACTCTATCAAATATAAGTTTTGATCATATGATGGAAACAGCTTGCACATGAAATATCACTCTTTTGTATATATACCTCTGTGTCTGAGGATTAGACTTCAAACTTAATAACATTAGTTTTCATCAATAATCATCAATTATTATTCTTCATTATCATTGACATTTGTATTAATCTTAATCATCATTGTTATCATTCATTTTATGATAAGAATGTTAGTGCTATTTTACCAGATTTGAATGTACTCTGTAGTATTTAAGATAACTACTATCTCTAGGATATCTCATTTTATTTTCTTATATTCCTCCTAGAAGTAAGTATCACTTGTACTTTATTTAGAATAATATAACTTAGGTTTCTTCTAGAGTACAAACTCTGCTAAACTTTATGAACTTTGCTTAGTTGCTTTAACAGCCTCTATTACATGAGATATTGACTAATATTAAATGAGAAAAATACAAAACACAATAAATATGAAATAGTAGAAGAAATAAACCCTAACATATGTCCAAAACATATTAGTTATAAAGCAGACATCTGTATAACATAAGGCATTATTAATTGTAACAATAGTGTAATACATAAGCTAAAGCCAAGATTATTTGCAAAAGCCTATAATCCTGTATTTTTGTATAAGTTCCCATGCTTGTTCTAAATTCCATCTTAACTCTATAGACTTTTGCTCTTAAGTGTGAACCACACCTGATAGTTATACACTTGTTTTATATCATTCATATCTAGCTTTCTACATATGATATCATTATATTGGTAAGTAGTTAGTTGTTTATACTATACTCTATGCTTTATTCTAACATCAATTAGTAATCTATTCTAATAAAAGAATGATATATGTAGGCAGCAATGTATTACAATTACAAGACCTTAGAATAAGTCAAGTAAAAGAATCTTGTATTAGGATTGAACACAAGAGAACTCAATAGAGAACTCTGTACAGAATTGTCTACCTTATATACTAAAATCCCATGGTCCATGCCAACTACTTTTAGCCTACCCTAAACAGCTATGTGTTTGCCTTAAGGTCAACATGTGTTAAACATGATGTATAACATCATTCCTCCAGAATCTTCTATGCTCTTCTATGTGACATGTGATTATATGACTGTGATGTTGTTATGTGACTAATGTGTGACACATAGTCATGTTATGTGACCATTTGCAGCAGTGTGACAGTGATGTCACATCAACCCTAACCCTAAGTCTCCAAAATAAAAATAAAATGAAATAAAATGAAAAATGAGAAAAGAAAATATTTAGTGTCCACCATCTTAAACTCTGACACAATGGCTGTATTTATACATCATACTTGAGTGACTTGCCACTTAGTCATGCTGTGCTGATTACAGTCATGAGTATGAATAAGCAGAATGTTTATTCAACATTATATAGTCCTAATGGTTTCCTCATTTCCTTATGCACTCCTCTTTGCCATTTCACTATTTATATATGATACATACATATACAAATCTGTATTCTTATGCTTTTCCAATCATCATTGATACATGTCACTGTCTCGGTTTCCTCACTCATGGCTAGAGTTGTTGATGATTGTGAAACAAACTGGATAAGGATCACACCCAATTGGAAATTTTCTTCTTGATAGTTCAGGATTTCAGTTTTCCACTAGCCAATAACTTCACTAAGATCACAGACAGACACAGAGTGACACAAATAGTTTTCCTGAACGTGAACATTCTAAGGGGCTACAAAACCAAGAAAATCATTCAACATAAATCACTAGACGAGAAATATTGCACCTACCTCGAGACAAACATTCGAGCAGAAATCTTTCACGTCCTTTGCTTGGCTTTGAATCAGGTTTGGGAACCACACGGAAGATATCTCCAATTTTCTAGTATTCAGTTGATCCTGTGGGATAGTTATATCAAAGACAATCGATTAAACCAAGACAGACCTTGATTTGATCCACGCTCGACTCCGTTGCCTCTTTGATGTTCCGATTGATCTCGATTGGTTTGATCTCGATTGGTTTGTCTATTTGCTGGCCCAGCTGATTGGGGAGGAGATTTCCGCCTGCGGGGACAAAGACGGCATTTATCCATCATCAGCATTATGTGCAAACAACTCAGAATCCAGGGGTGATTGGAACTTGTGTCTAGGCCAAAATTCTGAGGAGTGGGACATTCCCTACCTTCTTGCACTTATCAAAGAATCGAATCAATCCCGATGTTAGCGTTATCTCAAGGATCAATGAAAGGATGAACGTACACTTTTGTTGGACATGAGAGAGGTTCAAAAGCCCTCCTATTTAATGCATTAGTGCAACGCCTCCACAAATTCTGTTCTAAATACCATCATTTCCGACTAGTGATGCTCCAAGCGACTAAGGAGACATCCTCCTTCAGCCTGCTTTTAAGGCAGAGCATACGCGTGAACTAAATGCGGATATTTAGTTGGATTTATCTGGATGTCTTATCATATCACCTGTCAATTGTAGTTCGTACAAGTGGCGCGGCATTCGATGACTCCTATCAAGAGTGGTTTTATTGTTGTAGGCGTCCGAGATCGCGCGTGTTCGGCTCGACACTTTTCTTTCTTTCGTAAATCTCGATTTCGTGCCAACGAAGACCGAGGTAAGGGCTGTATTATCTCGGACTGTGAATCATGTATTTCAATGACTGTAAACGTGTCATCTACGAAATATATCCTCTTACTCAATGCTGGTATATCTCTTGTTCAGGATGTGAGGCATTCTTTCACAGGTAATGGATGGGAGGAAGCGTATGCATTAGCATTATTTTTCTATCCTGATATAATGCTTGTTTCGTAGACTCGGAGTGAACAATATCTCTTCTTGCACTTCTCCTACTCCCACGCATGCTCGATACAGCGAATCAATTTCATATGATTCCGCAACTTCTTGTTGTCTCAAGCGAAGTCCATTACTGGACTTCCTTTGAGGACAAGGTATTCGAGAGTCCCAACGCATTTCAATTACTGAGTAGCAAGGAATACTGTACTCCAAGGTAGCTACACCTGGAATAAATACTGGGTTTAAATAGTGGAATAGGATCATGCGATCCCGGTACTATCACACCAAACGTATGTTGCCAGCCTTTCTACCGCCCGTAGCCTCAGTACGCAGTAGTCCTCAACGTATTTTTTACCCGCGCTTTGAGCCGTCATCTCAAGGATCAGCCGCTCATTGTTAACACCATCAATTCTGCAGGACTGAGCTCTTCCGAGATAATTCAAGTATCATCTTCAAAGTCATGAAATGGCTACTCGCTCGTCCCGTTGAAAGAGGGAAGTCGCCAGTTTGTTTGGGCCGCTGTTGGGGTGCCAGAAGGAGATGAGACTTTACTGGGTGATTTCCGAGGAGCCTATATTCACCAATCACACGTGGATGAACCTTCGGATTTTGTCATTGAAGTGGAAGGTAAGAAACGGGAAGATAAATTACGGGTAAGTTTCGTTCGTGATGATCGTCTGTAGATCGCATGGTCCAACTCCGCTAAAAACAAACGGACTTCTTGAACGGACTTCTTGAGGAGTGGATCCGCGTGTAAAGGATGTCATACGTTTCATGGGCTAGTTGTATTTTCTTTACGACATGGACGATATAATTCGCTCCAAAATAATCGATATTCTGCCAGGTTATTAGACTTAGTGGGTTTACATGATCACCTGGTCATTCTTAAACCTGGGACTGACCTGGATATTTACATTCTCTTGTTCTAATTTTCATTCAGTAATGATGATGAGTATGATAATAACTACAGTATCATGTCTCTATCTGTCCGTCCCCAGTGAAATGAACTGGTTCTGCCTATGAAAATGGAAAGGATCCACACTTAGGATCTGGGCTGGAATCATCTATCCCGACTACATCAGCTCCAGGAAGCAGCCAACGAAAAGTAACACTGAGGCGGATATCTCTGTCCACCCAATGACCACCTAAATCTGGTGAGTCTGCAATTAGCGGGGAATCACATCGGGGGAAAGAAGCAGAGCGAGCGACGAAATCCGACTTCCGCTTCTCAATTTCATGTGTCCATTTGTAACGAGCATCGGACGAGAGTACGACGACGCTTCGTTCGGGTAGATATAGGTCATAAATATCATTAGCATTTGGTTTATCGGAATCATCTTCATATGCCTCAGTCATAGGCATAGGTTCATCCAGAATGGTTGTCCTGGCAGGATCATGATCTCCTATTTCCGAGTTGGATGCCTTTGCAAATCGCATGACACAGCCACTCCCTAGGCTAACACCGACAATGCCATCCCCAAACCTCTTCAAGAGGTCTACATGGGGTGATATTCCCTCTCCAGGAGTGTACAAATTCAGTATAACCTGTCGCGACTGAGTTGGTTGACTAGGGAAAAGAAGGCCGTGCATTGCATTTGAGATGTGCGGTTTGAGAAGTGACGAGAGGGTATCCAGAAGTTTGAGCAAGATGGGTGGAAGTGAAGATGGTATTTCAGGGGAAAACCTGGTGAATAACATGATTTGATTGATATTCGGATTGTTAAAATATGTCGACATGCAGAACGAGGTGACTGAGTCGGCAAGTTCAACCGGAATCTCGAGCGCCGATGAAAAATATAAACCAGGTATAGGGGGTGCTATAGTCATTGCAGGTTTCCTACACGTGGATGTTGTCGGTGGAGCATAAATGTTGAGAACATCGTTGAAGAGAGATCCAGCAGAAAATAGAGATGCAGTAGTAGACGGAGTAGGGGACGATTGTAAAGGCAGAGGTATTTCAATGCGTAGTTGTTTCCTCGGGTGGAATTGGTGATCACCTGCAGATAATTTCCTCTTGTTACTCATTTCGACTGTGGATGTGCTCATTGTGTCTATGTACTCATTGTTACTGTTTGGCGACATACTTGTTAGGTTGCTTCACGTGATTGTTGTGGTCAGCTAAGATTAATGAGGACTAAAATCAATGAGCCCTGAGCCCTCTGGCAAGGAGAAGGTGGGATGAGTGTCAATATTCACACAATACACAATACAGCTATACTATAATACATCTAACTCTATTGGAATTATTTTCTAATATAGTGATTTGTATTTAAATAATGTTTAAATAAATTGTATAATGTAAATATGTTAGATGCAAATCACACTCATTTTCATTTTTCCTTCATCTTTCAGCTCTACAATTTTGTCTAACAACCAACAAACCTTTTTACCCACCGTGAACATTTCCAACAACATGGGGATGGACAATTCCATAGGAACCGATCCTATTACTAACAACAATTCAAGAGGTAGACCCTCTCAAATCCATAAGAACTGGTCAAGAGATACTTCTATGTCCTCAACTTGCTCCTCTACTGTTTATCACAAGAGATTAGCAATGAATAACAGTATGGACATTGACTTTGACCCACCAGTAGAATCTCCTGCATTATTCTATGAGGATGAATGGGAGAAAGAAATTCATCTCAGGAAGGTGGCTGAGACTACCAACAACACAAGGCCTCAAGGTGGAAACAATGAGGCATCCTCTATTCAGGTAAATCATGGTGGCCATGTTCCTACTGACAGAACATGCAGTCAAGCTCCCTGCAATGTTGATGATAACGTCTTCAACATCCAACTCCCTTACGATCCAAATGCCCCCATGGAACCCGATCTTTGGAGTGGAGATTTCCATTCCATATCTCTTCACAGCTCTGTCAAACAAATCACTTCAGATATGAAGAATATTAAGCAATCGCTCAACTTCATGGCAAGATATATCTCTAACAAGAATGTCAACCTGAAATCATCCAATGACCTGAATGACTTTGACGGCATTGGTGACGCGGTCTGGAACTTTTTATCTTCAATCTATCAATCTAGCTGGGATTCCCTCTACACTGACAACCGATCTAAAACACTTAGGGAAAAGATTTCATCCAAACTTACTCCAAGGGTAGTTCCCTCACCGACTCACAAATATACCAAGAACCCAAATCTGGTCACAATCAACAAAGTCCCACCACTGCCCTTTCTTCTGGCCAAAACTAAGAAGGAATTTAATGTTATTTCCAAGTATTTCCTATCCAATGAACCTATGGTTGAAAACAAAGTTCAAGGTAATTTCAACAATTTTAGCAAGTCTTACACTCAGGCCACCAAAATGTCCAACAACATGTCAGAAGTATTGAAAATCAAAGAAATGTTTCCTTCCCTCAACACTCAAAAGGTTGACCAGGTTAATAACATTGTCAATGGCCAAACCAAACCAAGACCGTGTATCAAGATGACGACCAAAGGTCCTTCTAGAGAACAGGTAATTATCCCTATGAGTGGGGACAATATCAATTCTTTCATGAAGAGCTCATCTCTTCATATGGCTAACATAAACCAACTCTTGCGCAATGCTAAATCAGACGTTCTAGCTGACTACATCTGCTCTGACCCCACAGGAATCACTATCGTCACCAACAAAGTATCACAGCAATCTGACATGTCTATCATCGACAATTATGTCAAGAATTCGAATGACATCAACTCCTTCCAGGTGGATGAACCATGTCTCTCCAAATTCAAATCCTACTTGAAGATCATTGGCATTCCATTCTTCCCTCATGTGAACTCTCAAGATAGACTCACTCCGAACGATATCGAAACAATTCTCAAACAGAATCACATCTTCAATAACATCTCTCTTGCATCGAAGCCAAGAGTGATAAAGGTCTTACCAAAATCTAACATGTCTATTGTTTGGTTAGATATATGGGACATACAAAGTGGTAGTAATGCAAAAATGCTTATCAACAGGTGTTTCAATGTCAGTAATTATATTGCGACCATTCGGAGAGCCAACATGAACTCCAGCATACTGCAGTGCAAAAACTGCTGGAAGTGGGGTCATACAACATTTTCATGCAGAATTCAAGGGACTAAATGTGTCAAATGCAATGGGCCGCACAAATCAGAACACCACCGAGAATTCGGATGGTGCTGCAAGGCTAACACCAAGATCAACCTGCCAAGATTGGAAATAAAAAAAGGGAAACCATACCTCCACTCATTCAAGTGTTTGAACTGTCACAGAGACCATCAAGCAGACTCCAACCAATGTCTGTTTTGATGTCACAGATTCAATAGGAAATGGCATCAGAAGAAGTACACTGAGATCCATGAGAACAGATCCAAATCGATCTGCTCTGAAGTGAATGGCAATACTCATCAATGATTGTGAAAAACCTCAAGATCTTTTCGCAAAACGTTTGCAAGAACTCTCTCTTAGTCAACACCCTCTTCGAAACCTTAGTCCATTTCAACATCATCTTAATTCAGGAACCTCTGTGGTCTGAAATCTGAAAAATACCTAGTATCTCAAATCGCAAGGGTGATTTCCTCATGGGCTCCAGCCATCATCCCAACTGGATTTTCTTTACCAGAATTCCTTTGAACAATAAAGACTTCCCTAGAGTCATCGCATATGTCAACAATCGTCTTTCTGCACTTCGCTTTCTTTTATGCAAAAACATCATTAATCATAGAGACATTAGCCTCATTTCTTTTTCCAATAACAATGTTTGCTATTATATCTTGAACGTTTATTCTGATTCATCTCATACAGCTTTAAAGTATCTTAAGGATACTGAAGCTAATATTGACAATGTTATTCTCATGACAGGTGACTTTAACATTAGGGACAGTTTATGGGATTCTTCTTTTCCCTTTCATTCATCTATTGGTGATGATTTAATTATTATAGCAGATTCTTTCAATCTCTTACTGTCTAGTCCAACTAGATACTCCAATATGTCAGGAGAGTCGAACTCTGTAATTGATCTCATATTCCTCTGCTATGGTTCATCTGAACTCAATCAACACTCCATCCTCCCTGAGTCTCGACTATCTTCAGATCACGCTCCTCTTTCAGTTGATATCCTTCTATTCAAAGAGATTATCCAAATGTCGAAACTAACTTTGGCCCCAAAAAGCGACCAAGAATCAGTATTCATTGAAGACATCATTTTGAACTTCAAGAATTTGGACATGTCTAACATTGAGGACATCGATAAATTGGAGCAAGTAGTCAACCAACTCAGTGCGATCATCAACCAAGCTTGGTCAAAAAATCCAAAAAAATCCAAAAAATCCAAGCACTCCAAACAATGGTGGACAGAAGATTGTAGTCATTCTCTCGATAACTACAGAGCATCAAGGAGTCTTGAGAACTGGAAGAAATTCAAAAAGGTTGTCAAAGATATCAAGAGATTCTTTTTCAATGACAAAATCCAAGAAATTGCAAATAAGAGTTGTGGTCCATGGGAGCTGATAAACTGGATTAAGAAAAGAAAACTTCCTGCCATTGAGGCCATCAACTACGATAGCCATCCATATCTTACCCCTGATAGTCTGTGGAATGCACTCCACAGTACCTTCAATAATGCTTTAAATCACCAAGTTGACCTCAATATCCTTAACAAAGTAGAGCACAAACCTTCTCAAAGATGGAGTTTGTTTTCCAAAGAAGAATTTAAGTCAGTGATCAGCAAGTGTAGTGATACATCAGCGCCAGGTCCAGACAAGCTAACTTGGCATCATCTGAAATTCATTATCAAACACGACCTCTGTCTCACCAACATAATCAATATTGCTAGTTCATGTATCAATCTAGGGTATTGGCCTAAACACTTCAAGATTTCATCCACAATCATCATTCCCAAACCTAAAAAGACTTCATATGACCAGCTGAAAGTTTTTCATCCCATAGTTCTACTCAATACTCTAGGCAAACTCATAGAGAAAGTGGTTGCCAATAGACTTCAATTTATGGTCGTGCATAACAATTTTACTCATCCGAGTCAGCTAGGCGGTTTAAAATTCAAGTCCACCACAGATGCTGGCATCGTACTCACTCACATCGTTTGATCAGGTTAGGCCAAAGGAAAATCCACAAGTTCTCTTGCGTTTGATATCTCTCAATTCTTCCTGTCACTAAATTACAAACTCCTAGTTCTCATTCTTGAGAAAGCAGGCCTTGATTCTAGAGTTACAATCTTCTTTGTGAATTACCTAGTCAAGAGAAGTACAAGTTATATGTGGAACAGCTTTTCTTCCCCTATGTATGATGTCAATGTTGGAGTGGGACAAGAGTCTGTCCTCTCTCCTATCCTTTATTCTTTATATCTTTTTCCTTTTCTATATATTCTGGAAAACTGACTTAGAAATCTTAAAATCCCTATCTCTATTCTTTCCTTTGTAGATGATAGTCTCATCATTGCTCAGAACAAATCCTTCGACATTTCTAACTCTCATCTTTTCTGTAGTTATAATGTCCTTTCTAAATTACTTGACAGCTTCAGTCTCGTCATTGAACATTCGAAAACTAAAATTTTTCATTTTAGCAGATCCCAAGGTTTCTTTAACCTGCCTCCTCTAGACCTCTCCCCGCTTGGAGGACCGTTATTATGACCCAAGGACACTTGGAAGTACTTGGGTTTCATCTTTGATCGCAAGCTCACATTCCACAAGCATATTGACCACTATGCTAACAAGGCTATTTCAACTGTCAAGTGTATAAAACTTTTGGGAAATTCGTCATGAGGCATCAGCCCTCTTCAAAAATGTTTGCTATACAGATACTGTGTTCTTCCTATAGCACTATACAGATTTCAGCTATAGTTTTATAACAAAGTCCCGTTATCGTATTACATAAAAATCCTGGATAAGATGTAGAGGAGAGCGGCCATTTGAATTTTAGATGCTTTCAAAATATCCCCATCAGAAGACATTGAAGCCATTACTGGAATTATTCCTATAAGATTCCACCTCCAGAAAATCGCTAGAAGATTGCTAATTCACCCCTTCAAGCTCCCCACCAATCATATTTTAAGAAACCTCATGGATGATTTGTCTTCTTCGCCCAACATCTCAAATCCACATTCTATCAGTTCTCTAACCAACTGCCAAAGAACCATAGCCAAGGGCCACTTCATTGATTCTTGCATCAAAGCCCATGGAATCTTCCCATCTTTTTTGCCTCTTAACCTTGAATTTTCTTCTGGTTCTTGCATTATAGATATCTTTTCTGATCAATTTTCTTTCAATTTAGTTAATAAAAAAGAAAAAGAAAAAGACAAAATTCACGCTCAAAAACTCAATGACATGGTTTTTCATAACTCTTCTTTATCTCATACAGCTCTTGTTATAACAAATACTAGCATCAAGAAAGATATCACTACATCTATATCGCATATACACATAGCGAATCACCTGCTCACCAAGACAGTACACCATGCTTTGTTTGTGACAAGCATAGAGGCAGAACTTTTTTCCATCAGGTGTGGCATCAATCAAGCCTGCTCTAACAAAACCATCTCTAAGATCATCATCATAACGGACTCTATCCATGCTGCAAGAAAAATATTTGACAGTAATTCCCATCCTTTCCAACTTCACTCTGTAGCAATTCTTAAGAAGTTGCGGGACTTCTTCAACTCAAATCCTGATAACTCCATCAAATTTTGGGAGTGTCCAAGCTGTCTCAAGTGGAGATTTCATCATGACATTGACAAAGACTCTAAATCATTCCATCCTATTCCCTTTTATCCTTGCAAAATTTCCTAAAACTTTTGCAAGAAGACAGACAGCAATAATATCATCAATCAGTGGAAGATGATGTTTCAAGCATCTGACAGAAAAGGCAAACATTTCCTGGATCTTCTAGATGACGATTTCAATACTATCGAACCATCTTACATGAAAGGTGGTCTATGGCTTCAAGTATTTGGTCATTCCAACTTGCTATATACCCACGCTATGAGAGCTATCACCAATCACGCCCCTATTGGGGAGTATCAGCTAAGATTCTTCCCAAACAAGAACTTTTTGTGTCCTTGCAATAATTATTCCATTGAATTGAGGAGACACATTCTTCATGAGTGTAAAAGATTCAACAGGTATTGAAACCCTAGAAGAGACTCTCTGGTCCACTTTATTATGTTCTTGATCGCTAATCCTAATGCTTTTGCATTTACAGACTTGTAGTTTATTTCGCTAAGTAGATCTTGGCTTTTCTTTTCTCATTTCTCGTCGATTAGTTCTTCTCTTCTTTTCTGTTTCTCTTTTCTCTCTTCTTATTTTCCTGTTAGTATGCTTCTTCTATACATAGTTACAAAAGTAGCTACTATGGTCTGCCTTCATGCACCATGTAATAAATTGTTGATATAAAAAAAAATCACACTCATTGGATAAGTTCACAGATGTTGCATGAAATTTGAATCAGATGGAATACTCATCTGAAAGTAAACCAGGTTGTTAGGATGACTAGGCAGAAATACGAAGTTTCACAGAGTTTTTACAAGAATAGAATACTATAGTTAATGTGTAAGTGATAGACAGAACAATAGTTAGTGACTTAGTTTGTCAGGTCTGAAGTCTAACACAAAAAGTTGAGTGTTGTGGCAACCACTTATCACAAAGACAAATGAGCGGTAAATCTCTTAAGTTGGATATCAAGTGGGAAGTTCACAAGAGAATTCAACAAGGAGTCTCTGTTAAATTAGAGTCCTATATATACAAAGTACACATGGTTTGTGCTACAACCTCATGTCCACCTCATTTCCTACTCAAGGCCACCATGTTGTATACATGTGCCCTGACATTATCTTCCAGATTCTTCTATTATGTTCTAGGCCTATGATGTTACATCATGTGACCTGACATGTGACTGTAGCATCACATGCCTCTTCATTGTCCAAAAGAAAAAGAAAAAGAAAAGAAAAAGAAAATTAATATAAAATCAGAAAAATAAAATAGAATAAAAATTGTTAGTGTCCAAAGCATCTCATAACATTGAGCTTTGGTATACAAAACAATACTCTTTGAATATAAATAAGAGAGAAGAAAATTTACAAATGAAAATTTTTTTCACATGTAGTAATATATATTCTTCAATCATATCTGCCTGCATATACCAATCCAGTATCAGTAGATCCATATGAGCTAGAAGTGATGACTAAAATATATTATACTTCAACAGATTTGTACTTTAAAAAAATCTAAAAAGATAAAACAAGATTTTTTGAAGGCAGTAACTATTATAAGTACTCTTGGGTTCATTTTAATCTAGTAGAATAGTGATGAGAGAATAATAGTATACAGATAGCTGAAAACACTGATAAAACCACCTAGAATATTACCAAAAAAGACAAGGGTATATCTGATAGTAATAAAAGGTATATATTATGAAGCACTTGTATTACAAACTCAAGATCTTAGAGTTGGTTAGACAAATGAATCTTATATTGGGTTAACATAAGAGAACTCAATAAAGAACTCTATACAGGACTGTTTATCTTATATATCTCAGACTACTGGTCTGTACACTACTATTTTAGCCTATCCTAGATGACTATTGTTACAATCAATACCTTGAAAATGCAATATAGAGAAGGGCTAAGGGTAATGATGACATGATCAGCTGCGCTGAAGTAGTCTCAGTCAGCACCTCATGTAGTAGATGTTCTATTCTTACTTTCATCTCATATACTATAATTTGTTTGCCTTATGGACTACAACCTGTTTTCTTGTATCATTCTTATATATATAGCATAGATACTATTCTGTATTCTTACACTTTACTACTTATACATCATTTCTAGTCTTATCTCAAGTCTTTGCTTAAGTGCAACCTAAGCTCTAAGAGTAAAGGTCATAACAACTATGTATCTATCTTAAGGCCACTATGTGTATAATATATGGTATAACATCAGTTTTCCAAAACCTTCTATCATTTTTTATCATAACATGTGATTATGTGACAATGTGACAGTGACCTATGACATCCCACTAATCTTTACCTCTATTTCTAAAAATAGAACAGACTGAAAGGAACAGAAAAGAAAAATAAAATAGAGTCTAATCTTTGTATTTTTAACACTAATCCTTATATTATTGTATTCCTACTTTTAAGTCCATCTTCATAAGTACTTTCTTTTTTCCTATTTTATCTATCAAGTCTGAATCAGTAGCAATAGATAATTGTTCTTGATCACCTAACTGTTCAAATATCAATAGTCTTACACTATTCTCTTTTTCCCATTCTTTTTCAGTATAAAGAATACTAGTAATCTTTGTGGTGATTTCAATAGTTGAATATATCTCTTTCTCAACTGATCCTTCATAAATTTTTGTATCTCCTCTCTTTCTATTCTTGATAATAGATATATTTTCTACTTTTTCAGAATAAATCCTTCTCTAAGATCTATAGCATGATCTCATATCTTCCTTGTCAACATTCTCTCTAACTCCTTTTTCTCAAACAATTTTAAATATTTATAAAACCTTCTAGAAACTATTTTCTCCACCATCCTAATCTCAATTCAATCTTTTTCTTTCTTGTGCTTTTCTTCTATTATTCTTGCTATTTCCATCTTTTTTTCAACTGTTAGTTTTCTAAACTCTTTTTTCTTCTCTCTTTGTCTCTTCTCTTTCTTTTACTCTTTCTTTTTCTGTTTTTGCCATTCTGGCTTTGTCTGTTTTACCTTTCACTGCTTCCCACATTCATCTTATTATTTTTACCTTCCCAGTCTTCCAATCAATTTCTGAATTGTGGTATGCTAGCCATAGTATCTCTAATATCATACTCTATTTCTACCTACCTATCATATCTATCTCTGTTCTTTCTTTATGCCCTCTATGAAACAATTCCACCCCTATTGTATACTCTACCAGTTCTTCATGATTAAAAGTACTATCTATGTTCCTTATATATATATATTTAAAAATCACCAATTTATTACACAGAGCATGAAGACAGAACATGGTAGCTACTTTATAACTACATTAAATAGAACTAAAGAAGAAGAAAAATAAAAATAAAAAATAAAAGAAAAAACTACTTAATCAAAACACAAGTTAGCTCATGTAATGTTTTCTCTAAAGAAGAAAATATTTGGATTGAATTCTAAGAAAGAGATAAACTGATTCATTGTTTCTCTCATTGGGTTCTAGTTGTTGTAGCAACCACTCGTCACTCAATGGACAAATGATCTCACAACTAGCAAAGCTCTCAGTAGAGCTATCAAGTAACGAATAGGGGAATTACAAGAGAACTCGACAAGGAGCCCTCGCTGCATTGCTCCTCTATTTATATAAATACAAAGTGGTCCGTGCTACAACAATGTGTTTACCTCATGTTCATCCACCATGTGTCTACCTTAAGGCCACAATGCTTCCTACATGTGCCCTGATGTCATACCTTTAATTTCCGCTATACATGTGCACACCATGTGTACACCATGAGGAACCCATGTCCCTTGATGTCATCTCCTAACCCTAACTCCATCTCTAGACTCTTCCTGATCCTTCTAGACCCTAAGTCCTTCCAGACCGCTCTAGACTCTATCACATGACTTTCAGGTCACGTGCCTATCTCCTAACCCTATGTCTGTTGTAGACTAATAATTACTACTGTCCTAATCCTAACCCTAAAAGCTGTCCACATCCTTGCACTATAACACTAGTATTTATTGAATCATCTACACTCATAGAGAATATGACATTTTAATTCAATTAGATAAAATTAGCATAGACACTTGAATTTTTCTCTCAGGAAATATCTTAACCAATATTTTTCAATTGAGATATGATTGGTAATGGCTCTAGTGACTCAAGCATATAGTAAGTTTAGAAAATCAAAGTGTTCTATCCATGGGCCTCCTTTCATATAAGAAGTCTTGATTTCTGATAAATTGTTATTTAGTAAGTGAAGAAAGTTTCTTCTCTTGAGATCTAATAATTTAAAAGTTATACACTATTCTTCTATGATATTGTCACAATCCTTTCTTTCTAAAGTCTTACAATGATTTACTTAGATATAAGAGAACAAGATCAAATTTCTTCATTTTCTTATTCACCACTACATGTAAATGCTATTCATTATTAGAACAATCTCAAAATTCTATAGTATTGTCTATATGCTTGCTGAAGAATGCTCTGAGTTCTTTAGATATTACAATTGATTGTTGTTGATATAAATACATAAAGAGATCAAAGATTTTTTCAGCTACATGAATAGCATCAGTAACAACTATGATGTTACAATTCAGAAATCTTAGTGTTGGTTTGGGAGAAAAACCTTGTATAGGGTTTATATAAGAGAACTTGATAGAGAACTCTGTACAAGATGGTCTGTCTACCTTATATACAAATACCTAATGGTCTGTGCGAGCTATTTCTAACCTACCCTAAATGACTATGTATATACCTTAAGATCAACATATATTTCACATATTGTATGATGTCATCCTTCTATGTATCATGTGACTTGTGACCATGTCATCTGATATGACCAGCGTGTTTCTTGTCACTTTAACCCTAATCCTAGTTCTAAAAATAGAATAAAAGGAAAATAAATCAAAAAGAAAATAGAAATGAGAAGAGAAGATAAAAAATGTGAAGTCTACTTCTTTTGTTCTTAACATATGATGCATAAAACATCTTGTGTTTGAATAGCTTAATTTATCCTATATCTGATGGCTAATAATTCTGCCTCTATTGATGGAGTGTTTTCTTCAGAGGATCATTGAAGGAGTAGACATAAGAAATAGAGAAAGCAACATTGTTTTTGACACTTGCATCTGTGATGATAATAACTAATTTTGGATCTGATGATAATTCAAGAGCAATTTCATCAAGTTTCATACAATAAGCTTTTTTACTCTTATTAAAACTGTGATCAGCATTGTGAAAAGATATGTAATTAGAAAAAATATTAATCAATCTACTACCTGGATGAAATTTAAGATTTAAGGAATCAAAAGTTGTAAAAATCTCATTAAGTCAATTATTCATGTTAACAATAAAACTCTTGATTTTTTGTTATTATCTAGAAGTCATGTTTCTTAGAGTAAAATTGTATAATTGAGAGTTCATAATATGTCTTTTCTCAAGTAAAGATTTGATAACATAGTTGTAAAGGAGAGTGATTGTTTACAATTGATTTCTGCCACTCAGTTTATAAAGATGTAAATATATAGAAATTAGACTAGCAATAGTCTCAATTTTGTTATGATTGATGCCTCCTAGAGACAGCATGAAGAAGGATTAAGGGTATGACAACATAATCGGCTGCACCGCAAGTAGTCTCAGTCAGTGCCTCATATAGTAGGTGCTACAACCTCACCTTATCCCTATTGTTTCCTCATGTTATCAACCTCATGTACCATACATTGTTTCTCTTCTAACCAGTATATATAGCATAGATACTATCTGTCAAGATCGTTAACAGTGGACTTGATTTTTATTTTTGCATTTTAGTTTTCTTTTCATTTTTCTTTTCTTTTCTTTTCTATTTTTAGAACAACTTGGGTTAGGGTTGATTGGTCACACTGTCACATCAATCACAACTTGATGACATAGTCATAAGACTGATCACAGAACATAAAGGAAAGGAGTAGAAGGTTCTAGAATAAAGTGATGTCATGGAATATGAACAACACATGTTAGCCTCATGTCATACACATGGTCATTAGGGTAGGGTGCACAGTAGTGAGCACAGACTATGAGTAATAGTATATAAGGTAGACTACTTTGTACTAAGAACTCTATTGAGTTCTCTTGTATTACTCAATACAAGAGTTGTTCTATCACTTAACCCTTTGTGTTGTGGCAACCACTTATCATCAAGGACAAATAATCTCACTAACGAGTAAACCTCAAAGAAAGTATGATGTGGGAATTCACAAGAGAACTCGACAAGGAGTCTCTGCTTAATTAAGGTCCTATTTATACAAATGGTTCATGGTCCATGCTACTAATAATTAAACCTGCCCTATAGTCCATGCTTCAACCTCATGCTTGCCTCACTTCTTACACAAGGCCACCATGCCTACTCCATGTGCCCTAATATCATCTTCTAGATTCTTCCACTAGGTTCTAGGCCTATGACATCACATCATGTGACCTGTCATGTGACTTCCTTGTCATGTGCCTCTTCATTGTTACTAAAAGAAAAGAAAAGAAAAGAAAAACAAAATTCCTATAAAGTCAGAAAATAAAAGAAAACGAAAATAAAAATTGTCCATGTCTAAAGCGTCTCATGACACTTTGAGCCTTAGTTCATAACATTAGAACTCAATCCCATTTCCTAAGCCACTTAACACTAGCCTTTTACCTTTACTCTTACTTCTTATCATCCTCGACCTTTAGTTAAGAAGAGCATTGCCAGACCCTAGGCATAAGGGGTATACTAGCCAGATAAGGGAAGTTTGGCCGTTCATTTGCACTAAAGCCCACTAGTGTACTTTGAATATATCACCTTTTGTAGACGTGCTCTTTACATCTTTCTTTTATCAACCTTGTGCTACATACCCACTTGTGGTGTGTCTACACAGAGGAACAGCAGTTAGTTCTTAAAACAGCTGCTTAGAGTAGAACGGTCTTCTTAGACCAAAATTGTATACACTTCTTTAGGGCAGTAGTAAGTAGGGCAAAGTAGTCAGTACCAGTGTAGGCAGGGTAAGAAGAATACCTGCTATCACTTACCAAGATTTTGTCATTGTCAGAGTACGAATTGGAGAGCAAGACCAGCACAGGTTCTGCACTCCCTCTATATACATTACCACCACTCTCACCAACACCCATCAACTTACCCCTGCCCTACTCCATCATGAGTCAATACAATTTACATGCTATCATCCACCAGCAGGAGTAGTTGGCAGCAATACAGGCACAGATACAAGCCCTGCTTGCAGCAGGAGGAGGAGGAGGAGGAGTTGAAAGAGGGACAACAGGGTCCAACACAGGACCTCATATAGAGGTGGCTAAGCCAGCCATCTTCAACAAAGAAGTAGGGAAAGTAGGAGGATTTGTAACAGCATATAGATTATATTTGAGGATGAAGATGAGAGAAGCGACGGTAGAAGAACAGGTGTTTTGGGTTTTGTCACATGTACAGGGAGGGTCAGCGGATATTTGGAAAGAGAATGTAATGGAGGAACTGGAGGCGGGAGAAATGGAATATGAGATGGCGGAAGAATTTTTGACAGTATTAAAGAAGGAGTTCAGAGGAGGGGAAGAAGAAGCAGTAAAAGCAGCAGAACTGAGGAAGCTAGAACAAGGAGGGAGGACAATGGAGGAGTTCGTGCAAGAGTTCAAACAGGCAGCAAGGGGAAGTGGATATGAGGGTGGCTATTAGTAGAGGAATTTAAGAGAGGAATGAATGGAGGAATTCAGAGGAAGTTGATGGAGTCGGAAAACCCACTGACTTTCATAGAACTATGGTACAGGAGAGCAACGGCCCTTGACAGGAATTAGAGGGAAAGTAGGAGGGAGGAAGAGAGATTACAAGGGAAGAAAGAACTAGGAGGAGGGGCTCCGAAACAGGAGCAAAGACAAAGCCTGCCACAACCCTTGGTGTAGCAGAGAAGGCAACCATTGTCTCAGCAGGCGACAACAGGGCCTGCTCCAATGGAAGAGGTAAAAAGGACGAATGTAGTGGTTGTGAGGGGACAAGGGCAGGGTGTGGGGATTCTTCCAAGAAGAGATTCTTTTGCAATGGAGGTGGACTAGGGTAGGAATTGTTATGCCTGTGGAGGTTTTGGGCATATGGCCTGCTATTGCAGGAATAGAGGAAGAGGAAGGCCGATGGAAGGAAGAAGGATGGAGTATAATAGAGGACAAATCAAGGAGATTTTGGACAATGCAAACAATTTAAAAGGGGGGGAGAATCTAGAACTCCTCGACTAGATTCTCACAATAAATATAGTGTATTAGCTACTGCAATAGATGCTGATACACCAGAAACAGAGTAGAATGAAGTAAGAAAGATGGAAGAAAAGATATTGAGGAAGGTGATGGTAAAGATTGGATTAGAAAAATTGGATATACAGAAGAGGATTACAGTGGAAGCATTGTTGGATAGTGGGGCAACAGGGTTAGTTATGAGCTCTGAGTTTGCCAGAAAACAGGGCTTTAAGCTAAAGAAGTTGGAAAGACTGATACAGATGAGAAATGTGGATGGGTCTTTCAATAAGGAAGGACCAATAGAAAATACAGTGGAAGTGAATGTATATTATAAAGAGCATGTGGAAAGAACGGAGATTGACATGATAAGAGGACAGAAGTGGTCGGTAATCTTGGGGATGCCATGGCTAGCACACCACAATCCTGAGATCAATTGGAAAACAGGGGAGGTTAAAATAATGCGGTGTCCGGAGGAATACAGAAAGCAGTGGAGACCAGTGCAGGGAAAATCGGGATGGGAGAAGCAGAAGGAAGAAGAAGCGAGGGAGGAAGCAGAGAAAAAGAGAGAGGAGAAGGAGAAGAGGAAGAAACAAAAAAAGGGAAAACCAGTGGAAGTAAGGAAAGTAATGGAGGAGTGAGAAATATGGGACGAGGAAGAAGAAGTGGTAAAGTCAGAGGCAGAGGCAAAGAAGTTAGTACCGGAAGAATTTCATAGGTGGATAAAGGTGTTTGAAAAGAAGCAGTCTGTCAAGATTGTTGACGATGGACTTAACTTTTATTTTCGTTTCTTATTTTATTTTCTCTTTTCCTTTTCTTTTCTTTTCTTTTTCTATTTTTAGAACAACTCGGGTTAGGGGTTATCAGTCACACTGTCACATCAGTCACAACTTGATGGCGTAGTCACAAGACTGATCACGGGACTTAGGAGAATGAAGTAGAAGGAACTAGAACAAAGTGACATTATACAACATGGACACTACATGTTGGCCTCATGTATTACTCATGGTCATTTAGGGTAGGGTGCACAGTAGTCAGCACAGACCATGGGGATTAATATATAAGGTAGACTACTCTGTACTTGGAACTCTATCGAGTTCTCTTGTGTCGCTCAATACAAGAGTTAGTTCATTGCTTAAACCCTTGAGCTTTGAATTATAACACAGTCGGAAAGAATGCCAACAAGGAAAATATGGGATCATGCAATAGATATGAAGGAAGGGTTTGCACCATGAAAAGGGAAGGTATACTCTTTGTCAAGAGAGGAAAGGGAGGAAGTGAGAGAATTCATGAAGGAACAGCTGAGGAAGGGATACATCTGGCTGTCTAAGTCACTACAAATGGCACTGGTATTCTTTGTAGGAAAAAAGAATGGGAAAAAGAGGATGGTGCAGGACTACAGGTATCATAATGAGTGGACAATAAAAAACAATTATCCATTGCCATTGATATTGGATATCTTGGAGAATATTGGGACGAAGAAGTTGTTTACGAAGATGGACTTGAGGTGGGGGTATAATAATGTGAGGATCAAGGAAGAAGATGAGTGGAAGGCTGCATTCACGACGCTGGAAGGGTCATTTGAACCCACTGTTATGTTTTTTGGATTGACCAATTCCCCAGCCACATTTCAAGCTATAATGAATGAGTTGTTGAGAGATTTGATCAATATGGGAAAGGTAGCAGTATTTATTGATGATATAATAGTAGAGATGGAGATGGAGGAGGGACATGACGAGTTGGTGGCAGAAGTGATTAAGAGGCTGGAAGAGAATGATTTGTATGTAAAGCCAGAGAAGTGCAAGTGAAAAGTGAGGGAGGTAGGATTTTTAGATGTGGAAATAGGACCAGAGGGGATCAAAATAGAAAAGGAGAAAGTAAAAGGAGTTTTGGAATGGCCGACGCCAACATGCGTTAAGGATGTGCAAAAATTTCTGGGACTGGCAAATTATTATTGTCAGTTTATAGAAGGATTTGCCACAGTGGCAAGACCATTACATAACTTAGTAAAAAAGGACAAAAAATGGGATTGGACAGAGAGAGAGGAAAAGGCGTTCAAGGAGTTGAAGGAAAGATTTACTAAGGAGCCAGTATTGGCTGCTCCTGATATAGATAAAAAAATGAGGATAGAAGTGGATACATTGGATTATGCAACAGGTAGAGTATTGTCGATGGAGTGTGAAGATAGACTGTGGAGGCCAGTGGCATTTCTTTCTAAGTCATTGAACGAAACAGAGAGAAATTGTGAAATACACAATAAAGAGATGCTGGCAATTATTAGGGGATTGGAAGCATAGAGGCACTTGCTGGAAGGAGCACAATCTAAGTTCGAGATTTGGACAGATCATAAGAACTTAGAATATTTCATGAAAGCGCAAAAATTAAATAGGAGACAAGCTAGATAGACATTGTATTTGTCTCGATTTGATTTTACTTTGAAGCATGTAGCAGAAGTTAAGATGGGAAAGGCAGATGGACTTAGTAGAAAGGCAGACTGGAAAATAGGAGTAGACAAGGACAATGAGAACCAAATACTTATTAAGGATAATTGGATTTGTAGTATGTATGAAGTAGTTGTAGAAGGACCTGAGGTAGACTTAGTAGAAAAAATAAAAAGAGCAAGAAGTAAGGACAAGGACGTAATTAGAGTAGTAGAGGAGATAAAAAAGGCAGGGGTAAAAGAGTTAAGAGGAAATGAATAGAAGATTGAAGGGAATCTAGTGTTGAAGGAGGAAAAGGTGTATGTACTGAAGGATGAAGAGTTGAGAGCAGAGGTAATCCAGTTACATCATGATGTACCAGCAGCTGGACATGGAGGAAGATGGAAGACAGTAGAGTTGGTGATAAGAAATTATTGGTGGCCTGGAGTGACAAGAGATGTGGGAAAATATGTGGAGGGATGTGATTCATGTCAGAGGATGAAGAATAGGACAGAGGAACCAGCAGGGAAGTTAAAGTTGAGTGAAGTACCACAAAAGATGTGGACGCACTTGACTGTGGATTTTATTACGAAGTTGCTGGTAGTAGCAGGGAAGGACGTGATATTGGTGGTATGTGATAGGTTGTCAAAAATGACCTATTTTGTGGCAACAACAGAAGGGTTAGCAAGGTTGTTCCGGGACAATATATGGAAATTACATGGGTTGCCAGAAAGTATAGTATCAGATAGAGGACCCCTGTTATGATCTAAGGCTCAAAGGATTAAGCAATAGAACAACTCTTGTATTGAGTAACACAAGAGAACTTAATAGAGTTCCTAGTACAGAGTAGTCTACCTTATATACTAGTACCCATGGTCCGTACTAACTACTGTGCACCCTACCCTAAATGACCATAAGTATAACATGAGGCCAGCATGTGTTGTCCATGCTGTATAACATCACTTTGTTCCAGAACCTTCTACTTTCTTCTCTTATATCCCGTGACCAGTCTTGTGACTACGCCTATCAAGTTGTGACTGATGTGACAGCGTGACTGATAACCCTAACCCGAGTTGTTCTAAAAATAGAAAAATAAATAAAATAAAATGAAAAATAAAAATAAAATAAGAAATGAAAATAAAAATTAAGTCCATCGTCAGTGATCTTGACATTACCCCCCTCTTAAGGTTTCTCCTTTAGAGAAACTCTCCAGTCTCTTCTTCCTATCTTTTCATTTTCTTCCTCCATTTTTTCTTCTACCCCCCTCAAATACTTGCTTTCATCGATCTGCCTATCTCCCTTCCACTTCTTCCAATTTTTTTCTAACTTATTTAAGTACTCCTCCTCGAATTTTCAATCATCCCACCCGTACAACATTTTTGCCGTGAACTTCCCTGGTAGTTCCCCCCTTCTGAAGTCTCTCTCCTCTGCCATGTCTATTTTTTCTTGCCTCCTAACCTCCACACTCATTTTCCCCTCAAATTCCTTTATGGCTTCTTTGGCATTTTTCAAGTTTTCTATCCTTTCCCAAGTATCCCCCTCTGCTGTGAACCCTTTCCACTGTACCAGATACTTCTCTACTCCCCTTATTTTCTTTTTATTCAGAATTTTGTCTACCTTCCATTCTTCAACTCCTTCTACTTCTACTGGTTTTCCTTCCTCTTTTTTCTGCCCCTCCACCTGTTCCTTGTACCGTACTATCCAGCTTACGTTTACTACCGGATGGATCCTCATCAAACTTGGCAATCGTAATTTTACCGTGTTCAACGACACTACCTCCTCAATCGCATAAGGTCCCACATACCTTTCTGTCAACTTCTTTGTGGGTCTCTCCTTGAACACTAAATCCTTAGTGCTCAACAAGACTCAGTCCCCTTTCTTCCATTCCTCCATTTCCTTTCTTCCCCTATCTGCATACCTCTTCATTTCTTCTTGCATCTTCCTTAATGCCGCTTCTGCTTCTTCATGAACTTTCTTTATTCTCTCAACAAACGCTGTCACACTCTCTACTTTTTTTTCTTCTAATGTCCCCTCCCATTCTCATTTCTTTTCCATAATTTGCCATAAATGGCAAAACCTTTATTGCTGTATGTACCTTATTGTTTATCATAAATTCTGCTGCTGCCAACCACTCCGGCCAATCCTTCTGCCTATGCTCAATAAAGAATCAGAGATATTGCTCCAATTCTTGATTCATCCTCTCAGTCTGTCCATCTGTCTGAGGATGAAACGCCGTCGACAACTTTGTCTTGATTCCCAACATCCTATTCAGCTCCTTTGTCAACTCCACTGCAAACTGAGGTCCCCTATCTGACACTACACTCTCCGGTAATCCATGTAACTTCCATATGTTGTCTCGGAATAATCTTGCTAACCCCTCTGCTGACGTTCCCTCTGTTGTTGCCACAAAATGCGTCATTTTTGACAACCTATCACATACTACTAAAACTGCATCCTTTCCTGCTACCACTGGTAGTTTTGTAATGAAATCTACAGTTAATTGTGACCAAGGTTTCTTTGGTACTTCACTCAACTTCAACTTTCCTGCTGGTTCTTCTGTCCTGTTTTTCATCCTCTGGCATAGATCGCACCCTTCCACATACTTTCCCACATCTCTTGTCACTCCAGGCCACCAGTAATTTCTCGTCACTAGTTCCACCGTCTTCCACCTTCCTCCATGTCCAGCTGCCGGCACGTTATGGTGTAACCGAATTACTTCCACTCTCAACTCTTCATTCTTTGGTACATACACCTTCCCCTCCTTCAACACTAAATCTTCTTCAATCTTCCACTCATTTCCCCTTAACTCTTTAACTCCCGCCTTCTTCATCTCCTCTACTACTCTAACTACATCCTCATCCTTACTTCTAGTCTTTTTTATTTTTTCTAATAAATCTATCTCTGGTCCCTCTACAACTACTTCGTACATACTGCAAATCCAGTTGTCCTTAATAAATACTTGATTACTATTGTCTTTATCTACTCCTATCTTCCAGTCTGATCTTCGACTAAGTCCATCCGCCTTTCCCATCTTTGTTCCCGCCACATGTTTCAGGATAAAATCAAACCGAGACAAATATAAGGCCTATCTGGCCTGTCTCCTGTTCAACTTCTGCGCCTTCATAAAATATTCCAAATTCTTGTGATCCGTCCAGATTTTGAACTTGGTCTGCGCTCCTTCTAACAAGTGTCTCCACGCTTCCAATTCTCTGACGATCACCAACATTTCTTTGTCATGAATTTTGTAATTCCTTTCAGTCTCATTCAATGACTTAGAAAGGAAGGCTACTGGCCTCCACAGTCCATCTTCACACTCCATCAATAGTACTCCTCCCATTGCATAGTCCGATGCATCCACTTCCATCCTCATTTTTTTGTCTATATCCGGAGCTGCTAACACTGGCTCCTTTGTAAACCGCTCCTTCAGCTCTCTGAATGCCTTTTCTTGCTTTTCCGTCCAATCCCACTTCTTATCTTTCTTTACCAAATCATGTAGCAGCCTCGCTATTGATGCAAAGTCCTTAATAAATCGGCGATAATAATTCACCAATCCTAAGAACTTTTGTATATCTTTGACACACCTCGGTGTCAGCCACTCCAATACTCCTTTCACCTTCTCTTTCTCCATCTTTATCCCCTCTGGTCCTATTATCACTCCTAAAAACTCTACCTCCTTCACCCTCCATTTGCACTTCTCCGGCTTTACATATAAGTCATTCTCTTCCAACCTCTTCACTACTTCTGCTACCAACTCGTTGTGTCCCTCCTCTGTTTCCATCCCCACTATCACATCATCAATAAATACCGCTACTTTTCCTGTATTGATCAGATCCCTCAGCAATTCATTCATCATGGCTTGAAATGTTGCTAGAGAATTTGTCAACCCAAAAAACATAACAGTTGGTTCAAACGACCCTTCCGGTATCATGAACGCAGCCTTCTACTCATCTCCCTCCTTTATTCTCATGTTATTATACCCCCACCTCAAATCCATCTTCGTAAACAACTTCTTTGTTCCAATATTTTCCAAGACATCCGAAATCAATGGAAGTGGGTAATTATTTTTTATCGTCCACTCATTAAGATAATAGTAATCCTGCACCATCCTCTTCTTCCCATTCTTTTTTCCTACAAAGAACACCAGCACTGTTTGTGGTGATTTCGACGGCCAAATGTAACCCTTCCTCAGCTGTTCCTTTACAAACTCTCTTACCTCTTCTCTCTCCTCCCTTGACAATGGATACACCTTCCCCTTCTTTGGCACAAATCCTTCCTTCACATCTATTGCGTGATCCCACAACTTTCTTGTGGGCATTCTTTCTGACTGCTTCTTCCCGAATACCTTTATCCACTTATGAAATCTCTCCGGTACCAGTCTTCTTGCTTCTGCCTCCAATTTTGCTGCCTCTTCTTCCTCATCCTATATTTCCCACTCCTCCATTATTTTCCTAACCTCCACTGTTCTCCCCTTTTTTTGTTTTTTCTTCTTTTCTTTTTCCTCTTTCCTCTTCTCCGCTCCCTCTTTCGCTTCTTCCTCTTTCTGTTTCTCCCATCCTGACTTCCCCTGCACCGGTCTCCATTGCTTTCCACATTTCTCCAGACACCTTGTCATTTTTACCTCCCCTGTTCTCCAATCAATTTTGGGGTTGTAACATGCTAGCCATGGCATCCCCAAAATCACAGACCACTTCTGTTCTCCTATCACGTCAATCTCCGTCCTCTCCACATGTCCCTTGTAATAAATATTAACCTCCACCGTATTTTCTATTGGTCCTTCTTTGTTGAAAGACCTATCCACATTTCTCACTTGCATCGGCCTCTCCAGCTTTTTGAACTTAAAGCCCTGTTTTCTAGCAAATTCAGAGCTCATCACCAACCCTGTTGCTCCACTGTCCAACAACGCCTCCACCGTAATCTCTTCCTGCGTGTCCACTCTTTCTAGTCCAATCTTTACTGTTACCTCCCTCAGTGTCTTTTCTTCCATCTTTCTTACTTTATTCTCCTCTGTTTCTGGTGCATCAGCATTTATTGCAGTAGCTAATACATTATACTTATTGCGAGAATCTAGTCGAGGAGTTCTAGATTCTTCCCCCCTTTTAAATTGTTTGTATTATCAAAAATCTCCTTGATTCATCCTCCACTATATTCCATCCTCCTTCCTTCCATTGGCCTCCCTCTTCCCCTGTTCCTGCAATGACAGGCCATGTGCCCGAAACCTCCACAAGCATAGCAGTTCCGGCCCTGATCCACCTCCATAGCAAAGGGATCCCTTCTTGGAGGAACCCCAACCCCTTGCCCTGCACCCCTCACAACCACTGCATTCATCTGCTGAGGCATTTGCCTCCTTTGCCACACTAATGGTCGTGGCAAGCTTTGCCTTTGCTCCTGCTTAGAAGCCTCTCCTCCTACTTCCTTCTTCTTCAATCTCTCTTTCTCCCGTCTACTCTCCCTCCAATTCCTGTCCAGGACTGTTGCCCTCCTATACCATTGCTCTATGGAAGTTGGTGGATTTTCCGACTCCATCAACTTCCTTCTAATTCCTCCGTTCATTCCCCTCTTAAACTCCTCCACCAAAGGCCTTCCCTCATACCCACTCCCTCTTGCCACTCTCTTGAACTCCTGGACAAATTCCTCCATCGTTTTTCCTCCCTGTTCCATCCTTCTCAGTTCCGCCGCCTTCACTGATTCTTCCTCTCCTCCACCAAACTCCTTTCTTAAATTTGTAAAAAATTCCTCTGCTATCTCATATTCCATTTCTCCTGATTCTAACTCCTCCATTACATTCTCCTTCCACACATCTGCTGACCCTCCCTGCATATATGATAGCACCTCCTGCACTTGCTCTTCCACTGATATTCCCCTCATCTTCATCTTCAAATATAGCCTGCATGCCATAATGAAACCTCCCACCTTCCCTGCTTCTCCGTTAAAGATGGCCGGTTTGGCCACCTCCATATGGGCCCCTGCGTTAGGCCCTGTTCCCGCTCCTCCTCCTCCTTGCGCCACAAGCAGGGCCTGGATTTGTGCCTGCATCGCTACCAACTGCTCCTGCTGCTGTCGGATGATTTCATGTAAGTTGATCTGACTCATGTTGTAGTGGGGTGGTGAGTCAATTGATGATGGTGGTAGTGGTAAAGATGTGTATAACAGAAGAGCTGAACCTATACTGGTCTCGCTCTCAGACTCGTATTCTGATGACGAAGCAATCTCGGTAAGTGATAGCAGATATTCTTCTTACCCTGCCTACACTGATACTGATTACTTTTATCAACTGACTACTGCCCTAATGAAAGTGTAAACGATTTTGACCTAAGAAGGTCGTTCTACTCTAAGTAGGGTTTTAAGAATGCCTACTATTCCTCTGCGTAGACAAACCACAAGGGGGTCTGTAGCACAAGGTTGATAAGATGAAGAAATGTAAAGAGCACGTCCACACAAGGTAGTACATCTGAACTGCACCAGTGGGCTTTGATGCAATCAGCCGGCTAAGCTTCCCCTGCCTAGCTAGTATACCTCTTATGCCTAGGGCCCGGCAATAGTTTCTTGGCTAAAGGACTGTGTTGTCCTTTGGTCGAGGATGAGTTAGAGAGTAAGCTAGGGAAGGCTAGTGTTAAGCAGTCCCAGGAATAGGAATTGAGTTCTAATGTTATGATCTAAGGCTCAAAGGGTTAAGCAATAGAACAACTCTTGTATTGAGTAACACAAGAGAACTCAATAGAGTTCCTAGTACAGAGTAGTCTACCTTATATACTAGTACCCATGGTCCATGCTAACTACTGTGCACCCTACCCTAAATGACCATAAGTATAACATGAGGCCAGCATGTGTTGTCCATGCTGTATAACATCACTTTGTTCCAGAACCTTCTACTTCCTTCTCTTATATCCCGTGACCAGTCTTGTGACTACGCCTATCAAGTTGTGACTGATGTGACAGCGTGACTGATAACCCCTAACCCGAGTTGTTCTAAAAATAGAAAAATAAAATAAAATAAAATAAGAAATAAAAATAAAAATTAAGTCCATTGTCAGCAATCTTGACAACCCCAGTTTGCAGCAGAGTTGACGAAGGAGTTGAACAGAATGTTGGGAATAAAGACAAAGTTATCGACAGCGTTTCATTCTCAGACAGATGGACAGACTGAGAGGATGAATCAAGAATTGGAACAGTACCTCCGGTTCTTTATCGAACATAGGCAGAAGGATTGGCCAGAATAGTTGGCAATGGCAGAGTTTGTGGTAAACAATAAAGTTCATACAGCGACCAAAGTCTTGCCATTTATGGCAAATTATGGGAGAGAAATAAGAATGGGAAGAGATATTAGGAAGAAAGAAAAGGTGGAGAATGCGACGGAGTTTGTTAAAAGGATGAAAAAGGTTAACGAGAAAGTGGAGGCGGCATTAAGGAAAACACAGGAGGAAATGAAGAGGTATGCAGATAGGGGAAGGAAAGAAATAGAAAAATGGAAGAAGGGAGATCAGGTACTATTGAGCACTAAGGACTTAGTGTTTAAGGAAAGACTAAGTAAAAAGTTGATAGAGAGATATGTGGGGCCTTATGTGATAGAAGAAGTGGTATCCTCAAACACAGTAAAATTATGATTACCGAGTTCAATGAGGATTCACCCAGTAGTAAATGTTAGTTGGATTGTGAGGTATAAAGAGCAGATGAAGGAACAAAAGAAAGAAGAGGGCAAACTGGTAGAAGTAGAAGGAGTTGAGAAATGGGAAGTAGAAAAGATATTAAACAAGAAAAAAATGAGGGGAGTAGTGAAATATTTAATACGGTGGAAGGAATTCACAGCAAAAGGGAATACTTGGGAAAGAAGAGAGAATTTAAAAAATGCAGAAGAGTTAATTGAAGAGTTCAAACAAGGGAAAGTAGTAGTAAGATGACAAGAGGGAGAGGAAGAAGAATACAAAAGGATGGAGCTACCAGGGAAGTTTACAGCAAAGGTGTTATATGGATGGGATGACCAGAAATTTGAAGAGGAATACTTAAAAAAATTGGAAAGAAATTGGAGAAAGTGGAAGGACAATAGGCAAATCGATGAAAGTAAATATTTGAAGACAGTAGAAGAAAAAATGGAGGAAGAAAATGAAAAGATAAGGAGAAGAGACTGGAGAGTTTCTCCAGAGGAGAAATCTTAAGAAGGGAGTAATGTCAAGATTGTTGACAGTGGACTTGATTTTTATTTTTGTATTTTAGTTTTCTTTTCATTTTTCATTTATTTTACTTTCTATTTTTAGAATAACTTGGGTTAGGGTTGATTGGTCACACTGTCACATCAATCACAACTTGATAGCATAGTCATAAGACTGATCACAGGACATAGGGGAAAGGAGTAGAAGATTCTAGAATAAAGTGACGTCATACAACATGAACAACACATGTTGGCCTCATGTTATACACATGGTCATTAGGGTAGGGTGCACAGTAGTGAGCACAGACCATGAGTAATAGTATATAAGATAGACTACTTTATACTAAGAACTCTATTGAGTTCTCTTGTGTTACTTAATACAAGAGTTGTTCTATCGCTTAACCCTTTGAGCCTTAGTTTATAACACTATCCTGTATCCTTACACTTTACCACTTCTATACATCCCTTATCTTTTCTCAAGTCTTTGCCTAAGTACAACCTGAGCTTTAGCTTAAGGTCATAACATTTGGTAAAGCATTGATAAGCTCACCTTGCAAGAGAGGTGTAAAAGAGATGAACCCAAGGACAAAACTAGACAGAGTTACTTGTCAGGAAGAACCACAATGAGTTCTAGATGAACAGATAATATCAAGGCATTATCAGAATGACTAGGATCTTTACAGATCAAAGCCTCAGAAGAAAGCACAAGTGACAAACAAACAGATACAAAAATGTTAGTAGTATCAGTACCAGTACCAATGGAAGTAATATGCCAAGAGAACAGCCAGGCAGGATTGCCGAAGAACATGGTACTGGACCCAGGGTGGTTTGACAGTGACTGAACAAAATTTGAAGACTAGTGGAGAGGAATCCATCTATTCCTTAAGAATAACAGAGTAGTTGCAGCCAACAAAAGAATTACAGCAGTACTAGCCTGACTTAGAGAGAGCGTAGCAGGAATTTATGCACAGAAGAAGATTGACAAACTAGAAGATACTGATAATACCCAGAGCTGGGAAGAGTTTGTCAAAGAAATCAAGACAGCATTTAGCAACAAGAGCAAAGCAGCAGATGCAGAATAGAAAATAGAAATATTCAAGCAGGGCAAGAAACACATTGCAGACTTCATAATCAAATTCGAAGCATTGGCCATGAAAGCAAATACAGATGATTTATACACCATATTCCTATTAAAGAAGAATGTGTGACACAATATTATCAAGACAATACTAGGTTATCTACCTATAGCAATGTCCAAGACACTCAAAGAATGAAAAGTGGCAATCACATCAGTAGGACAAGAATATGGATCTATAGAAGGGAGACATGACTACAAGACTAGTACTAGAACAATTTATAGAGGACAAGGACAACCAATAAACATTGGGAAGTCCAACAATAATTTCAAAGATAGGAAGCCTAAGTGCTTCAACTGCAACAAGTACAGCCACATGGCAAAAGAATGTCGATTGGAAAGGAAGGAACGAGAAACATGAACATGTTTTAAATATGACAAGAAGGGGCATATTACCAAAGATTGCAAAGGAAAACAGACAATGAAGAAATGAAAGATGTAAGAAGAAGCAGACAATGAAGATAAACAGAATGAACAGGGTTTTGGCAAAGATTTCGAGTAGGCATAGTATAAGAGATCTCCCATGTAAATTCCCAGAATAATAAATATATTATTCCAAATCACCAAGCTAGTAAGGGAAAGAAGGAATTAAACATGCAAGCAAACGTTAAGATGAAGAATAGCAAGAAGTTGAAAGTGAAAGCATTGGTAGACTCTGGCTGTACACATATAGGAATCAATGAACAACTAGTCAAAGACAAAAGAATTCAGACCAAGCCAATAAACTTCTCATTTGAAGTATTTAACGCTGATGAAACAAAGAACAGAGAGGTAACCAAGGTGGCACCTCTAGAAATCAAAATCAATGGACACAAGAAAACCTTGAAAGCAGCAGTAATAAACCTGGATGGAACAGACATGTTCCTAGGACACAACTGGTTAGTCAAACATAACCCAGAAGTCAACTGAAAGAATGGAATTATCAAGTTCACAAGATGTCTGAGAAATTGTACAATGAAACATGAAAACATATAATTCAAATCCAGGAAAACCAAAATAACAAAAATAATAGATAACAAGGAACAGAACAACGGGAAAATTGGAAAGGAACCAGACAAGACAAACACAGAAGATTTACTAGAATATATTTGACCATTCACACATCTATTCAATAAAAAGAAGTTCGAAAAACTACCAGAAAGACGTGAATGGGATCATGAGATAAATCTAACAGATAAAGCCCCAAAGGAATTGAATGCAAAGGCCTATGCAATGATACTAAAAGAGGAAGAAGCCTTAAACTAATGGCTAGACAAGCAACTCAAGATAGGACTCATTGTGGAATCAAAGTCAAGATATGCAGTGCCCTGTTTCTATATTCCAAAGAAGGACAGTTCACTATGGTTGGTTCAAGACTACAGAAAGTTAAACCAGGTCACAATCAAGGACAAGATGTCACTACCTCTGATTGGAGAAGTAATTGATAAACTCAAGAAAGCAAGATATCTCAACAAATTGGATTTGATTTGGGGATACAACAATATATAAATCAAAGAGGGAGATGAGTGGAAGGCCGCATTCCTGATCAACAAAGGACTATTCGAACCTCAAGTGATGTACTTCGGATTATGCAATTCACCAGGAACCTTTCAAAGGATGATGAATAGCATTTTCTGAGAGCTACTTCATGAAGGTGTACTAGCAAACTACATGAATGACTTTATGATACTAGCAAAGACAATAGAAGAACTAAAAGAACAAATGATCAGATTCCTAAAAATAGCAGAAAAACACAATTTGTGTTTCAAACAATCGAAATGTGATTTCAACATGGAAGAAATCCCTATCTTAGGAGTAGTAGTTGGAAAAAAACAAGTCAAGATAGAACAGGAAAAAATAAAGGTGGTAAAGGAGTGGAAAACACCAACAAGAGTCAAGGATATCAAGAGTTTCCTTGGATTTGCTAATTTCTACCAACAATTCATCCACAACTTCAGTCACACAGCAAGGCCACTAAACAAACTAAAGGGCAAGAAGAAATGGAAATAGGAGGAAGAGCATCAAAGGGTGTTTGAAAAACTCAAAGAAAAAATCACAAGTCAACTGGTTCTTTCTCTACCAAGAAGAGAGAGAAAATTCAGAGTGGAGACAGATGCATCAGGATATACAATCAGAGGAGTACTATCCCAAGAACAAGATGGGAAATGGAAACCAATAGCTTTTCTGTTAAGAACGACGCAACTAGCAGAATGAAACTACGAGATCTATGATAAAGAGCTACTAGCAATAGTAGAGGCTCTCACAAAATGGAGACAATATCTATTGGACACAAAGGAATCCTTTGAAGTTTGGATGGATCATGAAAACTTAAAGTATTTCAGGAAACCTCACAAATTGAACAGATGGCAAGCTCAGTGGTATCTAAAGTTGCAAGACTATGACTTTACACTAAAACATATACTGGAAAAGACAAACACAAAGGCAGATATCCTTTCAAGAAAAGATCAAGTGAACACTAAAGAGGACAACAAAGATGTTCAACTCTTGAAGAACAAACTATGGCAACAAAGGACGACAGTAGAGGTCACAATAATTAAGAGGAAAACAACAAGGGAAAAAAGTGATATATTCAAGGAAATCAGAAGAAACACCACAAGAGAGAAAGAAGTTGTTCAAGCACTGAAAAAAGAGAATGGTCTAACCTGGGAAGAAGATAGAGTGGTGTACATGGAAGGAAGAATCTATGTACCAAACAACAAAAAGATCAAGAAGAAAATCTTGAAGGAAAATCACGATTTAGTGGATGTGGGACATCTAGGACAACACAGGATGCTGAAACTTCTTAAAAGGACTTACTGGTGGCCAGAACTAAAGGAGAACGTTAAGAGATATGTACAGGGATGCTTCAAATGCCAACAGAATAAGGCTCAATACCAAAGGAAGGCAGGAGAACTACACCAATTGGAAATACCTCAAGTACTGTGGCAAGAAATCAGCATAGATATCATCAGACCTTTACCAAAGTCAAATGGGATGGACACTATACTGGTCATTATTGACTGATTTACAAAAATGATTTGTCTGAAGGCAACAACAACAAATATTTCATTGGAAGAAATAGCAAAGATCTATAGGGATGACATCTGGAAGCTATATGGAGTACCTAGAAGGATTCTAAGCAACAGAGGACCACAATTCGCATCAAAATTCATGAAAGAGTTCACAAAAGCACTAGCAACAAAGAGACAACTATCGACAGCATATCATCCTCAAACAGATGGTCAAACAGAAAGAATTAACCAAGAGATAGGAACATTTCTGCAACACTATGTGAATTACTAACAGAATGATTAGATGAATTGGCTAGCTGCTGCAGAATTCCAGTATAATGACAAAAAACATGCAGCGACAGGAAAGACTCCATTTGAATTAAACTTTGAAAGACACCCTTGGAAAGGGGACCTCATGGTACAAACAGAGATTCTACAAGTCAAAGAATTTCTTATTGGATTACAGAAGAGTTGGGAACAAGCGACAAAAGCGATGGAAGAAGTATAAAAGAATATGAAACAGCAATTTAACAAGAAAAGAAGGGACCCTTAAGGACTAAAGGTTGGTGACTATGTGTGGTTGGAAAACAAAAATATCCAATTGAATTGACCCTCAAAGAAGTTGGACAATAAAAGATACAGACCTTTTAGGATTGCAAAAGATATTGGTTCAGGAGCATTTCAACTAGATCTTCCAGAAGGATGGATGATTCACAACATCTTTAACGAGGACCTTCTGACATGATGTGTGGAGCTGAAGTTCAAAGGACAGCATGAGGACCCAGCACCTCTGCCAATGATTATTAATGAAGAAGAGGAATATAAGGTAAAAGAAGTCAGAAAGTACAGAAAACGAAAAAGAGGGATGCAATACTTGATTCACTGGAAAGGATATGGAGACGAACACAACCAATGGATAGCGGAATCAGGGTTGTCTCATGCAAAAGATGCGATAGAAGACTATTGGACCAGGTATTCGAGTCAAAACCTATAAAGAGAGGGGGTAAAATCCCACTTTGACAGCCCAAGAAATCACTCGAATTCCAAAGCAACTACACAAACAATATGTCTACCCAAAACATGAACAACAATACCTACACCATGGCACCTGCATCCCCAAACCCATATATTTCCAGAAAATTAAATAATATAGATCAAGCTCAAGTTATGAAGAAAGAGAGAGAGGATTGGGAAAGAACGTACCACAAGACATTCAAGGGATTGGAAGCAATGATTGATATTCAAAGGATAATGAAGGATATGAAGAGATTAGCAGAAGAAACCAGTACAACAGTCGCAGAAATGAAAGAAACGGTTCTGATGGCCAGTATCAATAATAGGACAACAAATGCTATGAATATTACCCAGATAGCAGAAGACCTGCAATATCTAATTCAAAGCAATATGGATAACAGAGCATTCCAAATCCAGAGAATGTTAGCCGATGAACTCGATCAATACAAAGGAAAAGGTAATAGATATGTGGAAGAAAATATTCGGAAAATCCAGGAGTTGTATATTGAAGAGGGAAACAAAGGAGAAAAAGGAGTGATAGAAGATAAAGAAGTAATACTGGTCAAACCATACAAGGTATCCATGACAACATCATCTTCATCAAGTACAAGTTTTATAATGGATGAAGTTGAAAACCTTCTCAAGTACATGAAGTTTGTATGAACTCCATTATAGACAAGAATATTCAAACCACCACCACATTATTAATCTCTCAAATCTAGAGGTGAACAAGATCCCATATTTTGGAACGAAGTGGCAAAGGTATTCTTGGAAAAGAAATATAATATGGATACAGCAAGAAATAGATACCAAATCCATATGTTCCAAAGAGACCCACCACATGAACCCTACTTTATAGCCATTGACAATAGGGAACAAGTCATTATTAGACCTGGGAAAAAGATAGTGGCCACACATATGGTAGGAGAGTTGAAGGTCTTAGTCTGATTCATGAGAATATGAATCCTGAAACAGGGGTATTGTTATGATTGATGCCTCCTGAAGACAGCATGGAGAAGGGTCAAGGGTATAATGACATGATTGGCTGCACTGCAAGTAGTCTCAGTCAGTACCTCATATAGTAGGTGCTACAACCTCACCTTATCTCTATTGTTTCCTCATGTTATCAACCTCATGTACCATACATTGTTTCTCTTCTAACCAGTATATATAGTATAGATACTATCCTATATCCTTACACTTTACCACTTCTATACATCCCTTATCTTTTCTCAAGTCTTTGCCTAAGTGCAACCTGAGCTTTAGCTTAAGGTCATAACAAATTTCTATAGAAGGAGAGATACAAAAAATACCTAAGATCAAAAGTACTACTTGTTATTGCATTTTATTGAGCTTTTTAAAAGGATATGATAATAACACTTTATTATAATACCAAAAAGAGAACTTATATAGAGCAATTAGAAGAATACATGTTCTATAAAGCAAGTGTTTTGATAGGGTAGAAGTTCATACATTGAGTTGCTAAGCATTTTCATACATTTAATTTTAGACAGGGCTTTATTTGTATAAAACTTGATATATTATCAAAAAGTGAGTTTTCTATCAAAAACAAATCCAAGATACTACTAAGTATCTTTAGAATAGAGGATAGGGCTACCAATTTAGCTAAGATTCAAAGAAGAAGGATTGAAAATATCATGTGACCTAGAAAAATAGAAATTTTTAGTTTTCCTATATTCAACTATAAGTCCAAACTGTTTTAGTAGAGAAGATATAATATTGTAATTACAAAATAGATTAGAATTTGTTCTGTCAAAAGTTTTCTCCTAAGAGATAAAAAGTCTGTCATTTATAAACAAAAGAAATAATACAAATATTTTAAGATTTTTTCAAAGATATGAAAAATAAGAATAATGAAATAGGAGAAAGTGCTAATTTCTAACCAACACCTATGTCCACAGCAAAAAATGAGGAAGTAAAACTGTTCTGTAAATACTTAGTTTTCCTGTCTACTAAATAGTCAGAAAATAAAAGAAAAATTCTTGAATCAAATTCTGCTTTTTTAAGAATTAAAGGAATTAATTGATGATTTAAAGATAGGAAAAATTGAGTAATATTGAATGCTAATGTGCTCATCTGAAGGCTTTTAACCTATTCAGATTAGATTAAATAAGTTAAAAATATGCCCACATCTATTGCTAAGCATTGTTTAAGTCCTTCAAGTTGATTTGGATAAATGAGGTTGTTAGCAATTGAATAGAACTGTAAGTGTTCACTAATAACTTTCTCTATCAGTTTGCTCAATGTATTCAATAAGACAATAGAGTAGAAAGACTTGAAGGAGTCATAAGTAATCTTGTTGGACTTTGGAATAATGATGCCTTGAAGTGTGATAGTCAATATCCTAAATTAATATATATATTAGCTATATTGACAATGTTCTCCAAACATTTATCATCTTTGATGACAAGCTTGAGATGCTTCCACAAAATTCTATCTGGTCTAGGAGCAGATAAATTATTGTATTTGTTGATGGCCATTGTAAATTATTTTTTTGAAAAAGAATTCCATGATAAGTACAAGTTAGAAGAAAGTTCCTCTAATAATAACATGTTCACTTGTTGATTTTAAGCTGAGTTAAATATTTGATGAAGTGTTGTTCAAAGGTCTTGAATCTTAATACATAGTTGTCTATTATATTGAATCACTCCAATGGCTGGGAGATTTTATTTCTTGACCCAATTCATAAGGTTCCATAGTCTACAATCTTTTAATGTAATTTCTTGAATTTTGTTATCAAAAAATGAGTATTTTGAAGTTTTTCCATTTTTCAACTTCTCTAGATGTCTTGTATACTGTTAGCTTTTCCTAACACTTTTCATTTCATCAATCTTTGGATCATCTTGTAATGTTGACCAACTGTGAATGTAATATTCATGTTGATTCTGATATATTAGCATATTCTTGAACTATGCTTTTAAGAGAATTTTTGTCGATAATGTTCACTGTATCAATATTTCTAAATCTTTTTATAGAGTTATTCACAAATTTGGATTCTTCTTCACTATTCTTAACAATGATATGTCTTCTATCCTAAATAAACTCTTTCTCAATTATGATGTTAATAGTGAGAAGAACATGATCTGAGGGGAAACAAAGTTCTGATTGGATTTTATGATTGATAAGTTTCAATGAATTTGACTGTAAGAAAATTAGATCAATGACCAAATTGGAATTGTTTTCATTATTAGAATATCAAGTAGGAATCTGCTGGATAGGAGAGAATAAAGCAAGGTCAAAAGAGTCTGTAATCTCTACTAAACTATCACTATGAAAAGAATAGAAAAGATATGATGGATTCCAGTCATTATCTCTGATATTGAAATCACCAGCCATAATTAGGATGTTGTAAATATTTGCTTCAGTATTCTTAAGATACTTTAAAACAAAATGATTATTGTCTAAATAAACATTAATCATGAAAAATACTAAGTCATTATTGAAGAAGAAAAAATAGCAAATATCTTTATGGTTAAAAATATCTTTTCATAAAGAAAAACACATGAAGGTTAAACAAACGTTGATGTACAACACAACCCTTGGATAGTCTTGTTTGTCAGAACTCAGTCTAGAAAAGGTAATCCAGTTTGGTGTTGTGGCAACCACTTATCACAAAGAACAAATGATCTCACTAACAAGTAAACCTCAAAAGAAGTATGATGTGGGAATTCACAAGAGAACTCGACAAGGAGTCTCTTCTTAATTAAGGTCCTATTTATACAAAGGGTTCATGGTCCATGCTACT
>JAJOHK020000019.1:0-65061 GCA_022457215.2 Leucocoprinus gongylophorus
TATGAGAGAAGCGCGGGACAATGCATTAACCTGATCTATTGGCCAACATCTGACATTGCCCTACAAAAGCCTAAATTTAGCATTCTATATCACAGATACTGTTTTCTTCCCAAGACGAATAAATGTTGAATGAAATTAGTATGGGAAAGATAGAAATGGACAGCTTGAGTGGCAACAGCATTATACTAGGGCAATCCTATGGGAGCAACTCACCATCTCTAGGTAGAAAGGACCTTGGAAGATCAGAGAGGTAGAAGCTGTTGGAAGATCAGAGTGCACAGCAGCATGGTGCAGTGTGGACAACTAATGACCACTTATGTCAGAGTTGAAGACAATGAACTTGGTTTATTTTATTTTTTTATTTGAGAATCTAGGGTTAGGGTTTAGTGTGATGTCACAAGACTATTACACATGTCATAGTCACAGCCATATGGTCATATACTGGAATAATGCTATTATATAGCATATTTACTACATGTTGACTTTATGAATAATACATGGCCTTTAGGATAGGTTAGTATTAGTATTAGTCTCACACAGACTACTAGCTAGTAGATATAAGATAGATAACTTTGTATTAGAAACTCTAGAGAGTTCTCTTGTGTTAATCTTAACACAAGATTTCTTTTTTTAACTTAATACTTTGAGTAAAAATTTCAAGAATGTCACAGTCACAGTCACACAGTCATGTAACCTAGCTAAACATTATAAAAACTATTAAAAAGACTTAATTATAGCTTTAGGACAGGTTAGATGTGGATTGTCAGAATTGAGAACAATAGACTTGGCTTCTATTTTATTTTATTCTCTTTTATTTTATTTTCCTTTTATTTTCTCTTATCTTGTAGAAAATAAGATGAAGAAGACAAAGTGTGACACCATCACAGGTCACATGTTATGGTCACAAAAGTCACATGATCATGTGATACAGAGAAGGGTATAGACAGTTCTGAAACAAAATGAAGTCATACCACATGATAATGGCATGTTGGCCTTTAGGGTAGGTTAGAATTAACTTAGCACAGACCATTAGCAAAAGGTATATAAGATAGACTAGATTGTAGTAGGAACTCTATTGAGTTCTCTTGTATTACTCAATATAAGAGTGTGTCTTTTACTCAACATAGAGTCTAAAGTTATAATATGGATAGATCAACTATTAGAGATATATATTATAAACTTAAAACCTTAGAGTAAGTCAAAAGAAAGGACTTTATATTATATAAGAGAACTTGATGGAGTTCTAAGTATAGAGTTGTCTATATTATATATACTAGTATCACAAACTTCATTCAACTTGTATCTCCACAACAAGTGGACCAATTTTCACAAACTAAGTTGTGCTAGAAAGCCCTAAATGAGGACTATCTGCACATATGCAGGAGGTACAAAAGTGACAACAAACAACTGAGATATCAGACTATCAGTAACTGTAAAAGTTTTACTGGCTAATATCTCATGAACTGCTAGATAGATTCACATAATAAAACTTGCATTGGAAAGTGCTTACTAAATGGTTCCCAATAATATATGATATATCTCATAGCAATGAGTATTCATAGAGATACAAGCATATCAATGTAGTGACATAATTAGTTACCTTTTAAAATTAGCCTGACATCTGCTATAATAGATGACAGCTCCTATCAGGTACAAGTTTTGATCATGTGATGGAAACAGCTTGTACACAGACCATCACTCTTTTGTATATATACCTCTATGTCTGAGGACTAGACCTCAGACTTAACAACATCAATTATTTCTGTTGATACTTTCCATCATCTACCATCATCATATCCTTATACTGAACCTCTGAAACACTATCATGTTCAAGCATAATAACCAGTGAGTAGCTTATTTGTGATAACTAGACTAATGGTCTACACTATACTAAATCTAGCCTATCCTAAAAACCATGTATACTATATACTGTTGACATGTAAAATGATATTTGTTACAACTTAAGACTGAGAGTTTAGTCAAAAAAAAAAACTTTGCATTGTTTAGCATAAAAGAACTCAGTTTAATACAGATGTGTCTACTTTATATATCTCTAGTGCATAGTTTATGTATATCTATATCTAGCATATTCTAAATATTATGAGTCTATATAATTAAAGTCATCATATCTTTTATGATGTATGATATCACACTTCTACCATATCACATGATATTGTGATTGTGACTGTGATCTTTATGATCTGTGATAGTTGTTATGCCTAGTCATGCTACTTTTTTTCTTCTATATTTAAAATAACAGTGTTATAAACTTTATTCAGCTTGTATCTCCACAACAAGTGGACTGATTTTCACAAACTAAGTTGCACTGGAAAGCCCTAAATAAGAGCTATTTGTACATATGCAGGATGTACAAAAGTGACAACAAACAACTGAGATATCAGGTCATCAGTAACTATAAAATTGTTTGCTAATATCTCATGAATGACTGGATAGATTCACACAATTGAACTTGTATTGGAAAGTGCTCATCAAATTATTTTCAATGATATATAGTATATCTCATAGCAATAAGTATTCATAAAGATACAAGCATATCAATATAGTGACATAATTAGTTATCTTCTAAAATTAGCCTAACAGCTCCCATCAAGTATGAGTTTTGATCATGTGATGGAAATAGCTTGTGCATAAACTATTACTCTTTTGTATATATATCTCTATATCTGAGGATTAGACTTCATACTTAATAATATCATTTATTATTCATTAATTTACATTAATTATCATCAATCTTTATCCTTTATTATCTGTATTGATTTCAATCATCATTGTCATTATTATTGAACTTCTAAATCACTCCTAAATCTCTGAGAGTGCACCTAAGGTTTAGATATCACAAATAAGTAAGTAGTTTATTTTGTGATACAAGGAAGAGTAAGATATGAAAGGAGTTGGAGTTCTGAGTATAGGCATCCAGATTGGTACACTACACTAGTTGATTTTCAAGATAACAAATTATAGAGTATCTATATTGTAGCAACTACTCTGTTATGATTCAAGACTCAAAGTGTTAAGTCAAGAAACAACCCTTGTATTGAGTAACACAAGAGAACTCAATAGAGTTCCTAGTACAGAGTAGTCTACCTTATATACTAGTCCCCATGGTCTGTGCTAACTACTGTGTACCCTACCCTAAATAACCATGAGTATAACATGAGGCCAGCATGTGTTGTCCATGCTGTATGACTGTTGTAGCAACCATTCATCACTCAAGGACAAATGATCTCACAACGAGCAAAGCTCTCCAATGGGCTATCAAGTAAAGAGTGGGGAATTACAAGAGAACTCGACAAGGAGCCCTCGCTGCATTGCTCCTCTATTTATATAACTTACAAGTGGTCCGTGCTACAATAATATGTCTATCTCATGTCCATCCACCATGCTTCTACCTCATGTCCTATTACTCATCCACATGTGTTTTCCATAAGGCCACCATACTTCCTATATGTGCCTTGATGTCATACCTTTAATCTCCGCTGTACATGTGCACACCATGTGTACACCATGAGGAACCCATGTCCCTTGACGTCATCTCCTAACCCTAACTCTATCTCTAGACTCTTCCCGATCCTTCTAGACCCTAAGTCCTTCCAGACCGCTCTAGACTCTATCACATGACTTCCAGATCACGTGCCTATCTCCTAACCTCTTGTCCATTGTAGACTAATAATTACTACTGTCCTAACCCTAACCCTACCTAAAGTCTGTCCACACTCTCGTCTTATAACAATGACGTCACTTTGTTCCAGAACCTTCTACTTCCTTCTCTTATATCCCATGACCAGTCTTGTGACTATGCCATCAAGTTGTGACTGATGTGACAGCGTGACTGATAATCCTTACCCTGAGTTGTTCTAAAAATAGAAAAAGAAAAGTAAAGTAAAGTAAAAGAAAAGTAAAATAAGAAATGAAAATAAAAATTAAGTCCATCGTCAGCAATCTTGATATACTCACCGGAATGGCACTTATAGTATGCTTACTTCAGCAAAGCTCTCAGTAGGCTATCTAGTAGTAGAGATTACAAGAGAACTTGACAAGGAGCTCTTGCTGTATTGTTGCCCTACTTATATAAGTTACAGATGGTCCATGCTACAACAATGTATCTACTTTATATCTACTCTACAGTAACTGTGCAAGACTATATATCCTGCCCTAATGTCCATGTGTCCTACATGTAGTAGCAATGTGGTGTATATGCTCCCTGACATCATTGTCTAGGCTCTTCTAGCCTCATAGACCCTTCTAGACCACTCTAGGCCCATGACATCATCTTACATGACTTCTAAATCATGTGCCTTTTTCCTATTGTAGACTAATAATGATACTACTGTCTTATTTCTGTCCACTAACCCTAATCCTGAAGTCTGTCCACACACTCGTCTTATAACAATCTAGTTATCTTAAATACTGGTACTTTATAACTAAAATCATATTCAAGAATCTAAGGAGACAAGTATCTACTCTATAGATACTAAAGTCCTCAGAATAGTGTTTAGAGTTCTATAGAAAGTAGGAGAAAGCTATGTGCTCAGTTACAGAGTGATTGTTATGAGACGCTTTGGACACTAACAATTTTTATTTTATTTTATTTTATTTTTCTGATTTTATATTGATTTTGTTTTTCTTTTGTTTTTGTTTTTGTTTTGGACAATGAAGAGGCACATGACACTACAGTCACATGACATGTCACATGATGTGATGTCATAGGCCTAGAACATGATGGAAGAATCTGGAAGATGACATTAGGGCACATGTATACAACATGGTGGCCTTAAGTAGAAAATGAGACAGACATGAGGTTGTAGCACAGACCATATGTACTTTGTATATATAGGACTCTAATTTAGCAGAGACTCCTTGTTGTGTTCTCTTGTGAAATTCCCACTCTAAATCTGATATTAAGAGATTTACTACCTTGTGCAGTCATTTGTCATTGTGATAAGTGGTTGCCACAACAGTGATCAATAATGGAATTAAGTCAGATTGATCTATACTAGAAGAGTAGTATAGACCAAAAGAGAGATATCTATTCTTACAGATGTTTTGAGTGGAGTGGATGTTAGTGAGTGTTATCTGTGATAGGATTAGATAAAATTGGATAGATTTTGGTGGTATGTAACACTATATTCTCAAGTATTCAGTCTTCTATAATAGAAATACTCTTATTGAACTCAGCAGTTAAGGCAACTGAGGACAGAAGCATAGAGATGGTGCTTCAGACTCTAGAGAAACCTAAGTTTACTAACAAATAATACCTAGTACATGACTTACCTCTAGGGAAACCTAAGAAAACAGAATGAGATTTTCCAGAGGTAACAGCTACTCTAAGTACTTTACTAGTTCATAGCAATTAGGCAGAACAGTGCTGACATAAGGCTAGAATGATTGCACCAGGTAGTCAGGAACATAATAGGATAGAGGTATGAACATGGGTTATGACTAGAGGTAGCAGGTAGAGACTGTTAGAGCTGATAGTTCTCCTATATCCATGTTTTTGGGATTGAATTTTGGATATAGGAGTTAGTATTCTAAACTTCAAGTTTTTGGAATCAGACTTTGGAGTTTGTGATTCCCTTATATTAACCTTCTATAGTAAAGTTCTTCTATCTAACCATTTTCAGTATTTTATTACTAAAACTTTTGCTTAAGACTGTACTCTAAAACCCCCAATCATCTCCTATATATCATCTTTATATATAATATTAGTAGTTGTACTGTAATTTACTAGTCTGATAATTGACAAATATTTAAGTGAACTCAATACTTTGTTATATTTTGTTCTGGCCACATTTGTATTATAAAATGAGCTACTTACTAATTGTGATACTTGAAACTTAAATAACTTGACAGTGATTCAGAAGTTCAGTATAAGAAGATAGTAATAACAGATGATAAGTAGTATCAATAAAAATAATTAATATTATTAAGTCTAAGATCTAATCTTCAGACATAGAGGTATATATACAAAAGAGTGATAGTTTATATACAAGGTATTTCCATCACATGATCAAAACTCATATCTGATGGGAGCTGTTATCTATTCTAGCAGATGTCAGGTTAATTTTAGAAGATAACTAATTATGTCACTACATTGATATGCTTACATCTCTATAAATACTTATTACTATAAGATATACCATATATTATGAGAATAAGATTGATGAGCAATTTCCAATGTAAGTTTAATCATGCAAATCTGTCCAGCCATTCATCAGATAATAGCAAATAAAACTTTTATAGTTACTGATAGCCTGATATCTCAGTTGTTTGTTGTCACTTTTGTACAACATACAGATGTACAGATAGCCCTCATTTGGGGCTCTCCATTTTAACTTAGTTTGTGAAAGTTAGTCTACTAGTTGTAGATATACAAGCTGAATGAAGTTTGAAACAATCTATTTCAATCTATAAATAATGTTTCACTTTTACATATGTCACAGAATAAAATTGTAGTCTTGTAACTTCAGATACCATCTAGCTTGTTATCCATTTAACTTGTGAGGTTCTCCAAAAGATTTCAGGTTTTCATGGTCCATCCAAATTTTGAATGGTTCTGCTGTATCCAACAGATATTGTCTCTATTTAGCCAAAGCTTCTACAATTGCCAATAGTTCTTTGTTGTAAATTTCATAATTTCTTTCTACTAGTTGCATCATCCTAGATAAGAATGCTATCAGTTTCCATTTTCCCTCTTGTTCCTAGGATAGTACTCCTTTAATAGCATGTTCTAAAGCATCTGTTTCAACTCTAAATTTTCCTTCTCTCTTTGGGAGAGAGTACCAGTTGACTTGTTATCTTCTCCTCAAGTTCTTCAAAGGCTTTGTCATGTTCTTCATTCCATATCCATTCTTTTTTCCCCTTTAACTCATTTCATAGTCTTGCTGTATGACTGAAATTCTGGATAAATCTCTGGTAGAAGTTTGCAAGTCCCAGAAAACTTTCTACATCCTTGACTTTTGTTGGTATCTTCTATTTCTTGATGGCTTTGATTTTTTCCTGTTCCATTTTGACTTGTTCTTTTCCAATGATGACTCCTAGTATCAGAATTTCTTTCATAGTAAAGTTGCATTTTGATTGTTTGAAACATAAGTTGTGTTTTTCTGCAATCTTCAAAAATCAAATGGTTCTTTCTTTGAGTTCATTCATTCTCTTGGCTGGTATAACAAAGTCATCCATATAATTTGCCAATACTCTTTTGTGGAGTAATTCTTGAAAGATACTATTTATCATCCTCTAAAATGTCCCTGGCAAGTTGCATAGTCTGAAATACATTACTTGCAGTTTAAATAATCCTTTGTTTGTCAGGAAAGCTACTTTCCATTCATCACTATCTATAATTCAAACATTGTTATATCTCCAGATGAAATCGAAGTTGTTGAAGTAATTAGCCTCTTTCAGTTTGTCAATTACTTCTCCAATTAGTAGTAATGAGGTTTTGTCCTTTATCATGGCTTGATTGAGCTTCCTGTAGTCTTGAACTAACCTGAGTGAACTATATTTCTTTGGAATGTAGAAACATGGTGCTACATATCTCAATTTTGATTCTATGATTAAACCTGCTTTGAGTTGTTCATCCAGCTATTGGTTTAACACCTCTTCTTCCTTTTTTTTTCTTTAAGTCAACAATTTATTACATGGGGCACGATGGCAGTCCATGCCTACGAGAGGAATTATGTATGGAGTATTAATACCCTAACCTTTTTATGTAGTTACCCAACACAAAGGACCACTAAGGAATTGAACCCATAACATCAAGTAGGTTTGAGGTAGGCATAATATATGGATGGGGGTCTCTTCTACTATGCCATCTCTTCCCCTTCTCTTCTTCCTTGAGTGTCATTGTATATGCCTTTGTGTTTAATTCCTTTGAAGTGTCTTCTATTAAATTTCTTTTTGTTGAATAAATGTGTGAAAGGTCAAATGTACCCTGGTAAATCTTCTGGATTTGTTTTGTCCAGTTCATTTCCAATTTTGCTGTTGTCCTGTGCTGTAGTTTCTATTGCTTGAGTTCTTCCAGTTTTAAACTCAATATCCTGATATTTCATCTTGCAACTTCCTGGAAATCTTGTGAATTTTATCATCCCATTCTTCCAATTGACTTCTGGATTGTATTTGACCAACCAGTCATGATCCAAAAACATTTCTGTTTCATTTAAATCTATTACTACAGCTTCCAGCTATTCTTTGTGTCTGTTGATTTCTATTTCCAGCAGCACCACTTTGGTCACCTCTCTGTTCTTCATTCCATCTGCATTAAAAACTTCAAATGAAAAGTTTATCAGTTTGGTCTATATCTGTTTTTTTTAACCAGTTGCTCATCGATTTCTATATGTATGCATCTGGAGTCTACCAATGTCTTGACCTTAAGATTTTTGCTGCTTTTCATTTTCACATTTGCTTATATGTTCAATTCTCTTTCTATATTACTCTATCAGTTTGGAATAACATATTTATTCTGAGAATTTACAGGGGAGATCTCTTGTAACATATCTATTTGAGATTTTCTCCAAAACTCTGTTTCTTCTTTTTCTCTTTGTCATCTTCTTCATCTTCTAATTCCTCTTGAATCTTTTGTTTCTTCATTAACTGTTTCCTTTTATAGTCCTTAGCAATGTGTCCTTCTCTGTCACATTTAAAACATTTCCTCATTTCTTTTTCTTTCTTCTTCTAACATTCCTTTGCCATGTGGCCATACTTGTTGCAATTGAAGCACTTTGGCTTCCCATCTTTGAAGTTATCATTGCTCTTTCCAATATCCATGGGCTATCCTTGCCCACTGTATGTCATTCCCATTTCTGTCTTGTAATCTTAACATTCTTCTGTGAACTCATGTCCTTGGCCAACCAATGTGATTGCTGCTTTCCACTCCTTCAGTGTCTCTGGTGCTACTATGGGTGGGTATCCCAATATTATCCTGATAATATCTTGTCATACATTCTTCTTTAGCAAAAAGATAGTATGTAGCTTATCTATATCCACCTTTATAGCTAAGATATTGAACTCTATTATGAAGTCCACTGTATTCCATTTTTCTTATTTAAAGGTCTTGATCTTCTATTTGGTATCTGCTGCCTTTGTCTTATTGCTGAACATGGTCTTGATTTCTTTAACAAATTCTTCCCAATCCTGGGTTTCTAATTCTTTGTCTAGTTTATCTAGCTTTCTCTAGGCATAAATACCTGCTACACCTCTCCTGAGGCAATCTGGGATTACTGTAATCCTATTGTCAGTTTCCATGACCCTGTTATTCTTGAGAAATAATTGCATTTCCCTCCACCAGTCTTCAAATTTTGTCCTGTCTCCATTGAACCATCCTGGATCTGAGACTATGTTCTTAGACATAACAGCCTATTTGTTCATGTTTGTTATCACTGGTACTAGTGCTACAGATATTGCTTCATCTGATTGTTCTATTGTTTTAACCAAGATTTTATTTGTGATCTGTAAAGATCCTAGTCATTCTGACAGTGCCTCTATGTTATTTATTCTTCTAGAACTTATCTTAGTTCTTCTTGTAGTCTATGCCACACATGTTTTATTTATTGTCTGGCAATAACTTTGCCTAATTTTGTCCGTGGATTATCCACTATATACCTTTCTTGTAAGGTGAGCTCAATAACACTTTACCAAATGTTATGACCTTAGCTCAGAGCTCAGGTTGCACTTAGGCAAAGACTTGAGAAGAGAGAAGGGGAAGTGTATAACTGGTAAAGTGTAAGGATACAGGATAGTATCTATACTATATATATAAGTCAGACATGAGAATAATATCTGTAATATATGAGGTTTGAGCAAGGCTATGGTACCTACTACATAAAGCACTGACTGAGACTCTTACAGCACAGCTAATCATATTATCATTACCCTTGAGCCAAGTCTATGCTGCATCTAGGAAGCATCAATTGTAACACTAATTATGGTACTACATTGATATACTTATATCTCTATAAATACCTATTGCCTTGGGATATACTATATATTATTGGGAACTATTTGATGATATCATATACTAGCTCTTATATTAAGTATTATAGCATTGAGTACTCAGTGTTTGGTGTTTGAGTCAAGTAAAGCTTATCCAGACTTATACTAAATATGATAACCAAAGGTCCATCAAGAAAATAAATAATTGTACCCATGAGTATGAACAATGTGGAAAGAAGTTTAGTAAATTCCAACATATATATGTTATAGCTTGAACATGTGGACAGACTTTAGGGTTAGGGTTAGGACAGAGTAAAGATATTGTAGTAGTATTCTATTAGTCTACAACGGACAAAGGGATAGGAGAGCATGTGACCTGGAAGTCATGTGATAGAGTCTAGAGCGGTCTGAAAGGACTTAGGGTCTAGAAGGATCAGGAAGAGTCTAGAGATGGAGTTAGGGTTAGGAGATGACATCAAGAGACATGGGTTCCTTATGGTGTACACATGGTGTGTACATGTATAGCGGAGATTAAAGATATGATGTCAGGGCACATGTGGGAAGCATGGTGGCCTTAAGGTAGATGCATGGTGGATGGACATGAGGTAAACACATTGTTGTAGCATGGACCACGATGTAGTAATATATATAGAGGAGCAATGCAGTGAGGGCTCCTAGTCAAGTTCTCTTGTAATTTCCCATTCGTTACTTGATAGCCCATTAGAGAGCTTTGCTCGTTGTGAGATCATTTGTCCTTGAGTGACAAGTGGTTGCTACAACAATATATTGCAAATATCAATAGACTTTTGAAAGGTATAAAATTGGAAATCTCTACTAATTTTATTCACTTTGATAATAAAGGAGTTATTATAACTACCAATAAGGTAGCTTCTACTTCTGATATAAATATTATGAAGAAATATATAAAAGAACTAAAAGATATCAATTCAAATGATATCATGAGCCCTAGGCTTTCACAATCTAAATTATATCTAAGAATTCTAAGTATTCCTTGCTTTATTGAAAATACTAACCTTTTTATTATGTCAGACATTATTGAAAGAGTAATCAAGACTACTTATATTTTTGATAATACTATTTTAGCATTCTACCCTAGAGTGATCAAAGCTTCTCCTAAATCTGATATAGCTATAGTTTAAGTTGATATTTGAGATTTCCAAAATAGTATAAAAGCAAAGAGTCTCATTAACAAGTCCTTCAATATAAGTCATCATATTGCTACAATTAAAGAAACTAGTATAAACTCTAGCATTCTGCAATGCAAGAACTACTGGAAGTGAAGTCATATTACTTTTATATGCTATATACATGAAGCAAAATATCAAAAATATAATGGCCTGTATAAACTTGAACACTATAGAGAAATGGTGTGGTACTGCAAAGCTAACTTCAAGACTAATCCTCTAAGGCTTGAGACAAAGAAAGGTAAACTATATACTCATTTATTCAAGTATATCAACTGCAAAGGCAAACATCAAGTGGATAGTTATAACTATCTTTTCTAGAAACACAGGTTTAACCAGGATGCCATAACAAAAAATTACAAGAGCTCTGAGAAATTAGAGCCAACTCAATTTGCTCATCTGTGGGCAAGGTAAAGTAATGATTTTAAAATTCTTAAAAATATTTTCATAGAATATTTGGAAGAACAAACTCCTCAGTAATACCATTTTAGAAAATAACAAATATTTTAAAATTCTCTTCATCAGAAACCTCTCTGGTCAATTATTTACCGTATTCCAAGCTCTACATCTGAAGAAGAAGAAGAAATTGTAGGAGCTCCAAATCATCCTTTGTGGACCATATTCATAAGATCATTGTATACTGAGAATAATCATCCAAAAGTTCTCACTTACATCAACATCAGGCTGATAAGGTTATATTTTTCATTCAGAAAAGACATTTGCAATCACAAAGATATTAATCTTGTTTATTTTTTCAATTGTAGCATTATATGTTTTCTTATTAATGTATACTCAGATGATCAACAATCTACCTTAAAGTATCTAAAGAATACTGAGGTTAATTTGAACAACATCATGATTATAATAGGAGATTTCAACATTAGAAATACTGATTGGGACTCTTTGTACCTATATCATTTAATATATATAGATATGCTTAGTAAAATAACTGATAATTTTAATATAGAACTATTATCACCTGTCATTCAAGTCCTTACTCAATATGTAGATAATTCTCAATGTTTAAATTCAGTATTAGATCTAATATTTCTCCAAGCAAATGTAGAGGAATTCAATAATTATATGATATTACCAGATATTTAAAGACCATCTGACTATGCTTCTTTATCAGTCTGTATTATTATTGAGAAAAAATTTATTCAAGATAAAAAACTTGTTATTATCAAGAATAGCAAGAAATAAAAAGAATTCATCAATGATTTGAGAAATAGAATATTGATACAACCAATATCTACAATCATGATATGTTGGAAGATCACACCTCTTCTTTTTCTTGTACCACCATCTTGCATAATAGTGCCCATAAGAGACCTAGGGAATAAATTTTCTTTTACTATGACAAACACGTCTCCAATACTTACTTTCGAATTACCAACTGTGTTCTCTACAAGCTACACAGGGATAGACCTTCTTTCAGGACCTTATCCTGACAATTATGATGAGATGAGGAGCAGAACTCCCTTTACTAATAAGAATATATCTAGGGACTCATCAATGTTCTTTACAAAGTCTTCTATCACCTACTACAAGAGGATGGCTAACAACAATGGCATGGATATTGACAAAGTTATGAACAACAATTCTCCCACCTTATCCTATAAGAAAGAACAGGAAAAAACACTTTGAGTCAGCAAGGCAGCTGAACAATGAACCAACATGAGGCTTCAAGGCAATAGCCTCAATGCACTCAAAACAACCCCTTAATGTGTTCTTAATGAAGAACAATGATCTAACCCTCAAAGTGGTCCCACTATATACAATAAGGACAACAATGTCATCAATATACAGCTCCCATATGACCTACATGCACCCACTGAACCAGAACTCTGGGATGGTAGTTTCTACCCTATTTCTCTTCATGGATCTTTCAAACACTTGGTTTCAGATGCTAAGAACATCAAAGACTCTCTCAACTTTATAGCTAAGTATATATCCAACAAAAAGATTGAGTCTTTGAAGTCAAATAATATCAAAGATCTTAAAGATATTGGTGAGGCCATTTGGAATTTTATCTCTTTGGTTTATAATGCTAACTGGAACTCTCTCAATACTGACAAGCAATCTAACTTACTAAGAAGGAAAATTTCTGCCAAATTTACTCCAAAAGTCCAACTAGCTATTGGTAAGAACAACAAAGAGGTCAATAAGCCCAAGCCCACATAAATAGTATAAATCCCTCTGCCTATCCCTGTGAAATCTCAGAAGAAAGTCAACATTATTTTGAAATACTTCAAGAGTAACAAATCAGATGACAACTCTAAACTAGCACCTAAATCGTATGCTCAGGCATCAAAACAGAACATCAGTATGTCTGAGGTCATCAAGATCAAGAAAGCATTCCCCTCCATCAATGTACAAAAAATCAATCAGATCAATAACATAGTCAATGGCAATCCCAAACCCAAACCTCGTATCTAGATGACCATAAAGGGTCCTTTAAGAAAACAAGTCATCATTTCCAATTTCATGAAGAACTCTTTGTTACATGTTTCTAATATTAACAGATCTCTCAGAAATGTAAAATCTGAGGTTCTTATGAACTTTATCTATCCTGACCCTTTAGGTATAATGATTGTCACTAATAAAGTGTCTCTTCAATCAGACTTACAGATCATTGAAAAATACATCAAGAGTTCTAATGACATCGATGCCCTCCAAGTCAAAGTTTCCTAACTACCACAATCGAAGTCTTATCTCAAGATTATAAGTATTCCTTTCTTATCTCATGGCAATGCTCAAGATTGCCTTATCCCAAACAATGTCGAAACTATCATCAAGCAAAATCAAGTTTTCAATAATATTACTCTTGCATCCAAACCACGCATCATCAAAGTGTCTCCTAAATCAGACATGGCAATCATTTGGATCAATATATGGGATGTTCAAAGTAGCAGTAAAGCCAAGACTCTTATTAACTGATGCTTCAATGTTGGTAGGTTCATTGTGACTATTAGAGGTGCTAACATAAACCCTAGGGTTCTGCAATATAAAAATTGCTGGAAATAGAGTCATTCCACGTTCTCATGTAGAATCCAAGGAGCCAAATGTATCAAGTGCAATAGACCTCACGAACCCAAAAACCATTGTGAGTTCGGCTGGTATTGCAAAGCTAACTCAAAGACAAATCCTCCTTGCCTTGAAACAAGGAAAGGCAAACTGTGTCCTCATTCATTCAAATGCTCTAACTGTTGAGGCAATCATTAAACAGATTCAAACTCATGTTCTTTTTGGAGACATAGGTTCAACAGAGAGTAGTACTAGAAGAAATGCACTAAGATCTATGAAAACAGGTCCAAATCAATTTGTTCAGTTGTGAACAACAACCCTCAACAATGTTTTGTGACTATTTAAAGGTTTTTTCTCAGAACATTCAGAAGAATTTGCTAATTGCCAATACTATCCTTGAGACTCAGACAGATTTTGACATTATCTTTATCCAAAAACTGCCATGGTCCACCATCTGCACAATATCAAGTGCCTCAAATCAAGAAGGTGAAATACTAGTTGGGACAACTCACTACCCTAACTGGCTTTTGTTTGCTAGAATACCTTTAAGCCAATCTGATGCTCCTAGAGTCTTGGTATACATTAACATTAGACTTTCATCTCTTTGTTTTTCTCTTTGAAATGACATTATTCACTACAAAGACATTCTACTCATTTATTTCATCAACAATCACATTTGCTCATTTATTATGAATGTCTACTCAGACTCTTCTCATTCAGCCTTAAAGTATCTCAAGGATACTGAGGTTAACATCAGCAACATGCTCATCATGACTGGTGATTTCAATATTAGAGACAGTTTATGGGATCTTTCATTTCCATACCATTCTTCTATCAGTGATAATCTTATTATCATAGCTGACTCTTTCAATTTGAACTTATCAACCTAATTAACCCCATGCCTACTAGATACTCTGATACTGATGGTAAATCTAACTCAGTTATAGATCTTATGTTTTTATATAGTGGATCTACTAAGCTCAACAACCACTCGATTCACCTTGACTGGCATTTGTTATTTGATCATGCTTCTCTCACAATTACGATCCCCATCACTGAAGAATTCATCACCTTATCTAAACTTTCAATCCTGAAAGGAAGTGAAAAAGAAGTCGCTTTCATCAAAAAGACTTCAGTAATTATCAGAAACCTTGACACCTCGAACCTAACAGATAATATCAAACTAGAAAACCTAGTTAATTTATTTGGGTTGAGAATTGATTGGGCATGGGAAAATAATGCCAAACATATCAGAATAATGAAACACTCCAAGCAATGGTAGAACAAAGAGTATAATCAGGCTTTAAACAAGTACAGAATAACAAGAAGCTTTGAGGACTGGAAATCTTTTAAGAAACTGGTCAAATCCACTAAATGAACCTTTTTGACACTAAGATCCAAGAGATAGCCAACAAAAGCTGAGGCTCTTGAGAACTAATAGGCTAGGTCAATAAACACAAATTACTAGCCATTGAAGCAATCAAGTACAACAATCAGCCATGTCTCACTCTTGACTTTTTGTGGAATGCTCTCCACTCTACTTTCAATACTGCTCTCAATCATCATGTCAACATCAGGGTCCTAGATGAGGTCGAGTGCAAACTGAAAACGTTTTGGAATCCCTTCTCCAAGGAAGAGTTCAAGTGTGCTATTGACAACTGCAACAGCTCTTCAACATCTGGTCCAGACAAACTGTCATGGAACCATCTCAAGACCATTCTCAAGTAAGATGAATGCCTCAACAACATCATTAATATTGCCAACACTTGTATTAATCTAGGATATTGGCTAAGTCACTTTAAGAAGTCATCAACAGTGGTTATCCCCAAACCTAACAAACAATCATATGATCACCCCAAATCCTTTTGTCCTATTGTGCTTCTCAATACATTAGGTAAACTTATCAAAAAGGTCATTGGAGAGAGGCTCCAATTCCAGGTCGCAGAAAATGACTTCATTCATTCAAGTTAATTAGGAGGATTGAAGTTCAAGTCTATCACTGATGCAGGAGTAGCCCTTACACATATCATTCATTCAGGCTGGATCAAAAACCTTTCTACCAGCACCTTAGCATTTGACATTGCATAGTTCTTTCCATTCCTCAATCATTGCTTTTTTACTTGTATTCTTCAAAAAGCAGATATAGACAGTCACATAGTCAAGTTCTTTGCCAACTACCTCACTGATAGGAAAACCAACTATGTGTGAAACAACTTTTCATCCTCCATGTTCAAAGTAAACATTGGAGTTGGCCAAGGGTCTGCTCTGTCTCCTATTTTGTTTGCTCTTTATCTTTCCCCTTTTCTTTATATTTTAGAAAACCGTCTAAAAAATTATAACATCCCAGTTTCTATCATTTTGTTTGTGGATGATGGACTTTTCATTTCTCAGGACAAATCTCTCATCTCTTCTAACTCTTGTCTCTTTTGTAGCTACAATATAATGACCAAGCTTCTAGACAAGTTTGGTCTTATTGTTGAACATTTGAAAACTGAAGTTTTCCACTTTAACAGATTGCATAGTCTTTTCGCCCTGCCTCTCCTTAATCTTTCTTCCATTGGAGGCCCTATCCTTGTCCCTAAAAACACATGGAAATATCTAGGATTCATCTTTGATAGAAAGCTCTCTTTCCATCAATATATTGACTTCTACTACAACAGGGCTATTTCCACAGTCAAGTATATGAGGATTCTGGGTAACTCATTACACGGCATTATCCCAACATAAAAATGCCTCTTCTACAGATACTGTATTCTCCTTATTGCTCTGTATAGTTTTTAATTATGGTTCTACAACTGTGCTCCTCTTTCATACCCTCTGAAAATCCTGAATAAAATGCAGAGAAGAGCCACTATTTGGATACTAGGTGCTTTCAACATGTCTCTTTCAGAAGGTATCGAAGCAATTGCAAGTCTTATCCCTATAAAACTTTATCTTCAAAAACTTGTGGGAAGATCACAATTATACACATTGGCTCTTCCCCCCAATCACATCATATACTCACTTATGGACTTACCCTTCAATTCACCTAAGCATCATCACTCTGTTTTTCTCAAATCCCTCACTAGTCATCAAAGATCGAACATCAAAGGTCACTTGGTGGACTTAAACAATAAGGCATATGGAATTTTTCTCTCCTTTTCCCCTCATCATCCAGAACTTCTTCCAGGCTCTAGAATAATTGACAATTTTTTAGACTGATTTTTCTTTAATTTATCTATTAAAAACAAAAACAAAAAAATCCACTACCAACAACTAGACAATATGGTTCTTGAAGTGCCTTCATCCAATTCTACTGCCATTATCATATCAGATGCTAGCATCAAGAACAACATTGCTACATCCATTTCACATGTATACATAGCCAACCAGCCATTAATCAAAATGTTGCACTACGCTGTCTTGGTCACAATCACTGAAACTGAACTCTTTGTAATTAGATGTGGCATCAATCAGGCATGTTCCAAGGATAACATCTCCAAAATCATTGTTGTCACCAATTCCATCTATATGGCTAAAAAATATTCGATACAATATCGCATCCTTACTAAGGCCAAGCTGTGGCCATTCTCAGCAATCTCTATCAATTTTTCATCAGAAATCAAAGCAATTCAATTGAATTGTGGGAGTGCCCTAGCCAACTTGACTGGAACCTACACAAAGCAGTTGATAGAAACTCCAAATCATTCAATCTCTTACCTACCTTCCCTAGTAAGATGTCATAAAATTATTGCAAAAAAGTCAATTGCAATAATATCATCAACACTTGGAAAATGACCTTTCAAGCCTCAGATGGAAAAGGATGACAATTCCTTGACCTAGTGGACAGCAATTTCAACATCATTGAGCCTTCTTATATCAAAGGAGGTCTATGGCTACAATTGTTCAGCCATTCTAACTTGTTATGTGCATGTGCCACAAGAGCAATCACTAACCACACTCTGATTGGCAAATATCAACTTAGATTCTTCTCTAAGGAAGAATTTAAGTGTCCTTATGGCAACTTCCTGATTGAATTGAGAAGACACATACTTCATGACTGTACAAGATTCAACAGGTACTGGAATCCTAGACAAGATTCTCTGGACCATTTTATCATATTCTTGGTGACTAATCCAGCTGCATTCACTTATACTGACAGCTCTTCTTCATTTGTTCTAAATAGACCTTAGACAAAGTACTATCAATTGTACTTTTCCCTTTTTCTCTCTTTCTCTTGTTCTTTTTTCCTCTTCTTCATCTCTTCTTTTTCTCTTTTCATACTTCTCTTACTCCATGTATGTCTGCCTCCTTTGTACATAGTTATGAAGTAGCTACCATAGTATCACAAATAAGATACTCACTGGTTGTGATACTTGAACTTAATGGTGTTTCAGAGGTTCAGTACAAGAGTATGATGACTGACAGATAATAAAAAGTATCAATAAGAATAATTGACGTTGTTAAGTCTGAAGTCTAGCCCTCAGACACAGAGGTATATATACAAAAGAGTGATGATCCGTGCACAAGCTGTTGCCATCACATGATCAAAACTCGTACCTGATGGGAGCTGTCAGGCTAATTTTAGAAGGTAACTAATTATGTCACTACATTGATATGCTTGTATTTCTACCAATACTTGTCACTTTGAGATGCATCATATATCGTTGGAAACGGATTGATAAGCACTTCCCAACGCAGGTTTAATCATGTGAATCTGTTCAGCTGTTCATGAGATATTAGCAGACAAAACTTTTACAGCTATTGATGGCCTGATATCTCAGTCATTTGTTGTTGCTTTTGTACCTCCCGCATATGTGCAGATAGCCCTCATTTGGGGCTTTCCAGTGCAACTTAGTTTGTTAAAACCAGTCCACTTGTTGTGGAGATACAAGCTGAATGAAGTTTGTGACAGTCTTAATTCATCTCACATCTAAACAATGTTTGAAAATTAAAAGCCCTATTATAAATACCAACAACCACCTAAATAAAGTTTTTCCTTCTTCTAACAGTTTTAATACAGAAATTTTTCTAGGTTTTTGTTTTGTAAACAATTCTCTGATTGTTTCTATTTTCATTCATTTCACCAAAAAGACCCCAATATAATAATCACTCATTGAAATAAACTTAATAGCATCTATAAGAATTCTCCCACCAATCAAGACACTGTACTTATTATATCTGATGCTAGTGTTAAAAACAATGTAGCCATATCTATATCACATACCTAGAGAGGACAAGAAATCATCACCAAATCTATCTATTATGCAATGAATATAATGTCTTCTAAAGCTAAACTCTTTGTTATGTGATGTAGTATAAATTGTACAACTCAATTATATGACACAGCTTATATTTGTTGTAGCAACCACTTGTCAGAACAGCACTTGTAGTATGCTGACTTTAGCAAAGCTCTCAGTAGGCTATCTAGTAGTGGGAATTACAAGAGAACTTGACAAGGAGCCCTTGCTGCATTGCTCCTCTATTTATATAAATACAAGGTGGTCTATGCTGCAACAATAATTACCTGCCCTTATGTCCATGCATCATCCTCATGTCCTATTACTCAGCCACATGTGTTTTTCTTAAGGCCACTATGCTTCTTACATATGCCCTGACGTCATACTCTTAATCTCCACTGTACATGTGCACACATGAGGAACCATTGTCCCTTGACATTATCCCTAACCCTAACTCCTTCTAGACTCTTCCCAATCCTTCTAGACCCTAAGTCCTTCCAGGCCATTCTAGCCTCTGTCACATGACTTCCAGGTCACATGCTCTCCATCTGTTGTAGACTAATAATTACTACTGTTCTATATCTGTCCTAACCCTAACCCTACCTGAAGTCTGTCCACACACTTGTCTTATAACAATATTGTTATTATTACAGATGCTATTCCAGCTAACAAACAGATTTTTAGCACATCCATTCATCTGTACCAACTATACTCTATTGCTATATCAAATGACCTTAGTAGAGTTTTTTTCAATAAAAACTCTAACAATTTGATTTCATTCTGAAACTATTCTAATAACATTAAGTGGTCTCTACATTTATTGGCTGACAAAGTATCACAAATAAGCTACTCACTGGTTATTATGCTTGAACATGATAGTGTTTCAGAGGTTCAGTTCAATCACAATCTGATGGCATAGTCACAAGACAGATCACAAGATGTGGGAGAATTTAGTAGAAGATTCAAGAACAGATAACGTCATACAGCATGAACACCACATGTTGGCCTCATGGACTACACATGGTCATTTAGGGTAGGGTGTGCAGTAGTTAGCATGGACCATGTGTAGAACTATATAAGGTAGACTAGTTTGTAGAAGAGTTTTCTATTGAGTTCTCTTGTATTACTCAATACAAGAGTTGTTCTTTTGTCTAACCTTAAAAACTTAAGTTCATAACATGACATTTCTAAGTTCTTCAGATATACTATAAATATCTCTACCAATTTGCATCTTATAAGTTTTTTCAGTTTGTAATAAGATGGTTTCAATATATGCTAGCTGATTGTTTGCTATATCTGCTAGTTTGATGAGATTTTGAATCTGTAGTTGAAGGTCTGCCATAGTTTCTAACACTTGGATTATTTTGTGATATTTCTTTGTCCAATCCTTTTTTTTTTTAATTCAAGATCATGATAAAGTCCATGTTGTTAACAGTGTGAGTAATATATGGGTTGGGGAAAGTGGATGTAGTTACAAATTGGTAGGACATTTCTAGATTTCTTGATTGCTTGTTTTTTTCTTTGAAATGTTAATTTGAAGTTTTACCCTCTTCTTTTATAGGTTTCATCTTGAAAACTTTGCCTAGTAGTCTTGAATTGCCTCTTTAGCATGTTGTAACCTTATTTCTACCATCTATTAGTCATACTTATTTCTATAATCTTTCCAGTAGACTAAGAATTATATGTTATGCTCTTGTTTTCTGTGATTTTGTACTTCTTCTACTTTGTATTTTTTTTCCTTATTGATAATGTCTGATAGTAGTGCTATTTCCATATGCTATCCTTTGAACTAGGGTTTTTGCACCATATTAGTAGGCCTTCATTAAACATATTATATATTGTCCATCCTTCTGATAATTTTAGCTAAAACACTTCTTAGCCAATGTTCTTTGTGATTTCAAAAGATTTATATCTTTCCTGGTCCAGCTTCTTTGAAGGTTGTTTTTATTGAATATTTCTGACTTCTAACCACACATTGTCTCCTTACTTCAATTCTTAAGAGTTTTGTCTTTTCCATTGACATTACTTAAGGAAAGTCTCCAGTTTTGGTAATTCTGTTTTTATTGTTAGGTCTCCTTTCCATGGATATCTTTCAAAGTTAAGTTCAAATAGAGTGTATCCTGTAACTAAGTGTTTCTTGTTGTTATACTGGAATTCTGTTGCTAATAATCATTTGATTCAACTGTCTTGCTGATAATTGACATAATTTTGCAAGAATACTTTGACTTCTTGGTTAATCCTTTCTATTTGACTGTCTATTTAAGAGTAGTACACTGTAGATAATATATGTTTTGTTCTTAGTGTCTTGCTTAAGTCTTCTATGAATTGTGAGGTAAATTGGGGTCTTCTGTCATAAAGAATCTTCTTTGGAACTCCATGGATTTTCTATATGTCATCATTATAGATCTTAGCTATTTCCTCCAATAATACTGTTGTTGTTGTTGCTGTTGTTCCAAGTCTGATTATCTTTGTGAATCAATTCTTTATAACCACTATTGCATCCTTGTTTTTTGATCTTGATAATAGTCCAATAATGTTGATGCTAATTTCTTACTATGATTATTGAGATGTTTCCAGTAAGTGAAGTTCTCTTGCTTTCTTTATATATTGTACTTTGTTCTGCTAGTATTTCTGACATCTCTGGATGTATTTCTTCATTTTTCATGGTATTCTAGAATCCTATATTTTATTTTGATTTTATTTTCCTTTTATCTATTTTCTTTAATTTGATTTCTTTTTTTCTTTTATTTTATTTTTCTTCTATTTCTTAGACAATAAAGAGGCATGTGACTGTGGTCACATGACACATCACATCAAATAATGTCATAAGTCCAGAACATTGTAGAAAGAACTAGAAGAAATAATATCAAGGCATATATTTATGATATGTTAACTTCATGATATACTCATAGATGACATATGAACCTTAGGGTAGGACTACTTTGTATGAATAGAGTAGCAATACATTGGGGACTTCTTATTGAGTTCTTTTGTGATTCCCACAAAACTCTTTGCAATATAAGACTACTTAGTGCACTATTAACTATTTTGGTTAGTAATTGCTATAACATTATGTTATTTTGTATTTTTGGTCACCAATAATTTCAAGAGATTCTTGATTAGTTCAAGCATACTTTGTTGTTCTAGACATCCTACATCTGCTTATTCATAATTCTTCTATAATATTTTCTCTCAAATCTTCCAGTTGTTTAGAATATAGATTTTTCTCTCTATATATACTACTCTATTGTCTTCCCATGCTTGACCATCTTCTTTATCCAATTTCTTCTAAACTTCTTGTTCTCTTATATTGTTATTTTGGATTTCTTTCAATAATATAGTTTCTTTTACCAGTTGATTCTTTCTAAAAATTACTATCTCTACTTCTGTATTAACTTTTCTTATCCATATCTTGTCTTTTAGCATTTTGATATCCTTGTTGTTATTTTTTGTATCCACTTAATCCTTCCTTAATGGAATATCTGCTCTTATATTTGTTTTTCCTAAAATATATCATAAAATGAAATTGTAGTCTTGTAGCTTGAGGTACTATCTTGCTTGTTGACCATTAAGTTTATGTAGTTCCCTGAAGTACTTGAGATTTTCATAATCCACCCAGACTTTGAACTTTTTGGTGGTATCCAATATGTATTATCTCTATTTTATCAGAGCCTCTACTATAGCTAGTAATTCTTTGTCATATATCTTATAATTCCTTTTAGCTACCTACATTGTTCTTCATAAAAATGCAATTGGTTTCCATTTTCCTTCTTGTTCCTGAGATAAAACCATTAATAGCATGTCCTAATATATTTGTCTCTACTCTAAATTTTCCTTAACTTCTGGATAGAACAAGTATTCATTAACTTGTAATCTTTTTCTTTAATTCTTCAAATGCCTTTTAGTGTTCTTATTCCCATATCCAATCTTTCTTTCTCTTGAGTTCATTGAGAGGTTTTATTGTATAACTGAAGTTCTTGATAAAGTTTTTATTATAGAAATTTACAAACTTTAAGAAGCTTTCTACTTCTTTTATCTTAGTGGGAGTCTTTTATTTCTTGACTGCTTTGACTTTATCATTTTCTATCTATACTTCTCATCCAACTACAACTTTCAAAATGGGTATTTCCTTGGCATCAAAATCATATTTTGACTGTTTGAAACAAAGATTGTATTTCTTTGCTACTTTTAGAAATCATACTATTCTTTCTTTAAGTTTTATCTTAGTCTTGGCAGGTATTACAAATTCATCTATATAGTTCACTAGTATTTCTTCATGTAAAAGCTCTCTGAATATGCTGTTTGTTATGATTACAAAACCTTAGAGTGAGTCAAGTAAAAGAATCTTATATAAAAGTTGCACAAGAGAATTCAATAGAGTTCTTGGTACAAGACTATCTATGATATATACACTAGACTACTGGTCCATGCTACACTTCTATTAGCCTACCCTAAAATGTCATGTATTTTTATTAAGGTCAACATATGTAATATATTATATAATGTCATCTTGTTCCAGGACCTTCTACAATGTTTTATGTGTTATATGATCATGTGACCATGTGACTGTGACTGTGCAGTGTGACAGTAGCATGTGAAATCATGCTAATCCTAGCTCTAAGTCTCCAATAAGAAAACAAATAAAAATAAAATGAAAAGTGAAAAATGAAAATGAAAATAAATAAAGTTCACTATCTTCAATTCTAACAATGTTCATCATTCATTTAAATGTTCCTGGCAAGTTGCATAGTCTGAAATACATTACTTTTCATTTGAATAGTCTCCTGTTCATTGAAAATTCCACTTTCCATTCATTGCTTTCTTTGATTCATATATTATTGTATCTGTAGATAAGATCCAATTTGTTGAACTATTTTGTGTCTTTGAACTTGTTGATTACTTTTCCAACTAATGATAATGGTATCTTGTTCTTTATCATGTACTGGTTCAACTTTCTATAATCTTATACTAGTCATAAAGATCTATTCTTCTTTGGAATATAGAAGCATGGTGCTATATATCTTGAACTTGATTCCACTATAAGTTCTATTTTGAGTTGTTCTTCTAACCATTGGTTTAGTACTTTGTCTTTATTGACTGTCATTATATAGGCATTGGCATTCAACTTCTTTGATGTATTTTTTAGTAGATTAATCTCATGATTCCACTTCCTTTGTTCTGGCAATTTCTCAAATTTTTTCTTATTGAACAGATGTGTAAATGGTAAAATATATTCTGGTAAGTCTTCTAGTATTATTGGATCTGGTTTCTTACTAATTACTAATTTTCTAGTTTCATCATCTATGTTTTTCATTAGTTGTAGCTTTCTGGTTCTTAATATAAAAGAAATGTTTTGATGTTGTGTTTTGTACTCTCTTAGGTATTTAGTAAACTATATTGTTCCTTTGTTCCAATTTACTTCTGGATTGTGTTTGACTAACCAGTCATATACTAAGAACATGTCCATGTCATTTGAATCTGTAACTACTATATCAATTTTTTCTATGTATCCATTAATTTCTAGTTCTAGTGGCACAAATCTTGTCACTTCTTTATTCTTAGTCCCATTTGTGTTGAGAACTTTGAATTATCTGTCCATGGGTTTTGTTTTAATCCATTCTTCTTTTGCTAGCTGTTTATTGATTCCAGTATAGGTACATCCTAAATCAACTAGTACCTTGAGCCATATTCTATTTGATGTCTTCATATTTGTGCACACATTGAGTTCCCTCTCTTTGTTATCTCTTTATTGTGGAATAACATATTGATTTAGAGATTTACTATATATGAAGGTTTGTTATACTATACTTACTCCAAACCTCCAAAAAAACCCTCCTCTTTATCACTGTTTTCATTGTCTGATTCTTTTTTATACTTCTGTTCTTCATCTTCTGTTCTGACCTGCAGTTCTTTATGAGATGTCCCACTTTGTCACACTTGTAGTACTTTTTAGTCTCTTTTTCTTTCTTTGGCTTTGGGAAATCTTTTGCTATATGTCCATTGATATTGTAGTTGAAGTATCTAGGCTTCCCATCTCTCTTATAGTTATCTTTGAACCTTCTAATATCCATAGGTGTCCCTCTTCCTCTACAGGTAAATTTTAATTCTATAGACTTATATCCTTGTTCAACTGAGATGATTGCCACTTTCCACTTCTTAAGTGACTCTAGTGCTTTGATGGGCAGATATCTCAATATCATCTTGACTATGTCACTTCTAATATCTTTCTTTAGTAAGAATATTATATGTATGTCATTAGCTTCCACCTTTATAGCCAATACTTCAAATTCTATCATAAAGTCTATAATGTGCCTCTTTTCTTGCTTGAAATTTTCAATCTTCTATTTGGCATTTGCTGCCTTGCTCTTATCATTAAACACTATCTTAACTTTTTTGACAAAATTGTTCCAATCTTGGATATTGTTTTCTTCTTTCATTTGGTTAATCTTTTTCTGTATATAAATTCCTACTATGGCCCCTCTAAGTCAGGCTAATACTACTATAATCTTGTCATCTGTCACTATGACTCTGTTGCTCTTGAGGAATAATCAGATCTCTTTCTACCAGTCTTCAAACTTTGTTTAGTCACTATCAAACCATCTTGGGTCACAGACCATGCTTTTTGGTATTACTTTCTATACTGTTTTATTGTATACTGCTGTCAGGCATGGTTCACACTGGGGTGGAAGTCCACAGAATGGACTCAGAGATGAGCAGACTTGTGGAACAACCTTGGCTTCAGCTTATGTACTGCGCTGTCTGTCTGCTGCATGGTCACAACTTCAGATAATGGGGAGAAGTCTGGGATGGGAGTGAGTGCTGAATGGTGTGTCGCCGTTGAACACCAGAGATCAAGTTCAATAAGAGGTTATCTTTGTCGATTATCAGACTAGCAAATTACAATGTAACTACTAGTCTTATATACAAACTGATAGTTTAGGAGATGCTTGGAGTTTCAGTGATAAAACCCCTATTGCCCCAAGTGGAGGTTTCAGTGTTAAGACACTGACAGGAGTAACTCTGTCATGGAAGACTGAGTTGAATAGGAGTATCTCTGCCATGGAAGACAGAATACCTAGATGGTTGCAGCACTACCATGAGATGTGTTGTGAGAAGGGTGGCTGTCATGGAAGGCAGGCTTGTATGGTTTGGAGGTAGTTTCACCACAGGGACATTATTCCGGACAGGTGGACTTGTATATGACAACTACTGATATAAATACTATCAACATTTCTTCTAATAATGCTAGTTTTATTATTCTGTTTCTATCTGAGTATCATATATTAGGTCTACTTATGCTGAAGATATATTTCTGTGGTGATACTATACCCTCCATCTCTATGAAACAAGCCTGTCTTCTGTAATGGCCATCCTTCTCATAACATATCCCTATGGCAGCAATATAACAATCTAGATATTCTGTTTTCCATAATAGTGATACTCCTATCTGACTTGGTTTTCCATGGCAGAGTCCTTCTACCTTACTTCTATCAGTGTCTCACTACTAAAACCTCCACTCAAGGTAGTAGAAGCTATACCACTGAAACCCTGAGTATCTCCTATATTTTCTACTTGTATATAAGACTAGTAGTTACACTATAATTTGCTAGTCTAATAATTAATGAAGATAATTCTTATTGAACTTAATCTCCAGTGTTTAATGATGATATACCAAATCAGCACTCACTTCCATCTTAGACTTTATCCATTCATCTAAAGTTGCAACCATATGGCAAACAGATAGTACAACACATAAGCTGAAGCCAAGGTCATTTGACAAGTTCATATTACTAAGCACAGAGTTTACACACTCTGTGTATCATCAAGACAACCTTACAAACTTTCATCTTTCAATGTGAACTATGTCTGATACTAAGGTATATTTTTTAGTAATCCTCAATGATTCTAATATCTCTTCTAGTACCTCAATGTCTATAGTGCCCTGGTTGTCATGGTGCACTTGGACACTAACAATTCATTTTGATTTTATTTTTTAATCCATTTTTCTTGATTTGATTTAATTTTGTTTTGTTTTTCTTTCAGACAATGAAGAGGCATATAATGTGATGTCATATGTCTGGGATGTAGTAGAAGAAATTAGAACAATGACATCAGAAGCATGTTCACCTTGTAATAACAGTATAGTGAACTCATGTGTTGTGGCAACCACTAGACACAAAGTCTATGATAACACAAGTGGTAAAGTTCTTAGTTAAGCAATCAAGTAGGGGAAAACACAAGAGAACTTGACAAGGAGCCTCTACTAAATTAGAGTCCTATTTATACTGTTACATGTTGGTCTGCACTACTATCTCATGTCTGCCTCATGTCTTACTCAAGGCCACTATGTTGCATTCATGTGTCCTAACATCATTTTCTAGATTCTTTGACCATGTTCTAGGCCTATGATGTCACATCATGTTACCTGTCATGTGACTGCAATGTCATGTGCCTCTTCATTGTCAATAAAAAGGAAAATAAATTCAAAAGAAAAGAAATATCAAATCAAGGAAAATAGATAAAAGGAAAAGAAAAATGTTAGTGTCCAAAGCATTCCATAACATCATGGACAATACATGTACTTTAGAGTAGAACTATTTATCATTAGCACAAACCATGACTCTTTTATATAAATAATGTAAAATATATCAGAAACTTCTTGTTGAGTTCTCTTGTAATCTCCACAAGATACTTAGCTTATAAGTTTACTTAGTAGTCTATTAGTTGTCTTGACTAGTGGTCACTACAATACTGGCTAGCCAGTTTGTCTACTCATTTTGTCTGTCTGTGATATCTACTACAATAATCTCTGTCTAGTCTAGTCTGTCCTATTTATAGTCTCTCTTGTCACAAAATTATATGTATTTTTATTCTTCTAACAGTTTATCCATTTGTCTATGGTTTCACCACAAAGTTGTTTTGATAGTTCTTCAACAGCATAACCATTATAATATTATGGTGGCCTAACCACTATACACTCTTCTTTTGCAAGGTGAGCTTGATGACACTTTACCAAATATTATGATTCTAAGCTTAACTTAGGTTGCAACTTAGACAAAGGCTTCAGCAAGAGTAGAGGATATGATCAATTAGTAAAGTGTAAAAATACATATATCTACTACTATATATACCTAATGACCATAAGGAATAAGTAAGGAGTTCTTGAGAAAACAATAAAGAAAAAATAAGGAAAATAAGAGAAAGTCTCTACTACTACATGAAAATAACACAAGATGTAGTTAGATATGAGTTACTAATGAAACAAACCCCAACACATGTCCAACATAAGGCAAACACCTGTACAATATAAGATATAGATTATAGCACTCATAATATCTACTTTTGATAATAAGTCTAGTAATACCATTATATTAGCTACTTCTAATCTTTGGAGCAATATTTAGATTGTGAGAACTCACATTCTTAAGTATAATGTTCCCAATTCTGTGAGTCTTATATCAAGACACTTTGACTTTGAGACCTTATATTGTTATATTCTTGATAATGTTGAAGATGTGAGAAAGATCTATTTTTCAACACAGAAACATGTCTACTATAGTTACACTCTTAGAAAGATATACCAATACAGTTTCTTTAAGAACCCTGTTTGCTCAAGTAAGCTTCTAGGATTGATTTACTCAGATCTTCTCAAGCTTCTCACCTTGTATTATTCAAAGTACAAGTGGGTTATCAACAACTATTTCTCCTATTGTAATTATTATGACTACTTCTTCATGTCTTACAGATGGTTGCTTTATAGACAATATGTGTTGAGGTTTGTTTTACTTCTGACTCATTATCTACTATATCTTGTTGTTTCCTCATATATAATCAGTCAGCATCTCATATAGTAGTAGAGGCTTTCTCATATTTCCCTCATTTATTACCTCAAGGATACTATATGTATTTCTCATTGTCAATAAGTATATATAGCTGTAGATAATATCTTGTATTCTTATACTTTACCAATTGACTCATTTCACACTCTTACTCAAGTCTTTACCATTAGGATAGAAGATAGGGCTAGACATACAATGTCTGTTATAGTATTTAATTATGTTGTTCTGAGATTTATAAGATATATACCCATCAATTGATTGTTTTATATTATAATTGTTAGTATAATCAAAGTCAATAAAGCTTATAAATTACAACCTGAGCCAAGCTTAAGGTTGTAACAGCAATATTGTTTTCATATGCAAAAAGTCTAAAGCTACAGAAACAATCAAGTCAATTTTCCAGATGTGATCAAATACAACTTCCCATTGTGTGAAGAAAGTACACACTGATAATAAGAGAGAATATGTAATGTTGGAATTACAATCCTTTCTAAGAGAGCAAGAAATTATCTATAAGACTAGTACTTCACATATACACCAACAAAATGGTTGTGCTGAACAATTGAACTGCACATTGCTTGAAAATGCACAGTCAATATGACTTGAAGCATATTTACTAGATTCTTGGTAGGAGTTTGCTATTGTAGCTACAACTTATATATACAATTACACATCTGTTAAGTATCTCAAATGAAAAATACTTTAAGAGATTTTCTCATGTAATAAACCTAAATCATCATGCCTCTATATCTTTGGTTGTAGAGTATATATGTTTCTTCCTAATAAAATTCATGCCAATAAACTTGCACTGTATTCTAAAATAATGATATTCATTGGGTATAAGGATAAATGTTATCACTTTATGCACCATACACAAGAAAATATGATTTTCTGCTCTACATATGCTATATTTGATGAGGAATTCTTTCATAAATACATTAACTCCTGTATAAAAGAGTATAAATTATATGATAGATTATTGGACAGAATAAGTCTAGAAATAGAGTCATCAGTGCCTGAACATTCTGGTAAAAATAGACCTACTCCAGTATCCATTTCATACATACATATTCTTCCCATTCAAAACAATTCTTTTCTTTATTCTTCTTTACTTTCTTATTAACTCTAATATTGAAATTCAATCTTCCAGTCCTCAATGATCCTTATTATTTGCTTTACAGACACCACAAGAATATCCTACTAATATCTTGTGAAGTCCTTTATGGCAACTAAGGGGATATTTTTACAACCCCAATATAGCATGTAATATGCATGAAAATGCTTATTAGAAATCACAAATAATATATCAGAATATACAAATATTCTCTGATAATCTACTGTCTATGGTGATAAGAATACATAGAGTTAATTACCCATATAGTAACACTATTAAAATAAATGAGATTTTATATGATATCTAGTAGGAAGACCAATATCTAATAATTATTAATAATAATAAGGTAGAATAGACACTCCATCTTCTACAAGTGAATTAGTGGAGCTGGCTATCACTAGCTACTTAGCATACTTTACAAGAGAAGAAGAAGTAGAGCAAATTTGCTTTTTCTTAGCACAATATATAGTAGAGTTTTGTCCAATTTCCAAAAATCTTGGAAATGTATTATATACTATCTAACTTGTCTGATATCTTCTCTAAATAATACTATCTCACTCATATTCTTTTTCTCTCTTCTGGTATAAATCATACTCTATTCCAGTAACCCATCAATCTAAGAACAAAAGCCTCTCCATTCCAAATCAATTCTATGAAGTTTTAAATAATAATCCCATAGTGTCCAACAACCCAGAGTATGTGCAGTAGTAGTATTATCAGAAAAGATACTTTGTATATCTCAGAATAATAGCTATCATATGTAGTTCTTTAGTTTAATAATCAACTTGGATTTGTGCCATACTTGTTCTAAGTTCCCATCCAAACACTTTTCTTTCAAAATATGGCTATGCAACATTTTTCATTAAAGCTAAGGTTGTTTTATCTATATAGTACTACTTCTGAGTCATTTCTGCCTTCATATCTGCTAAATTATGTTATCTATTTCATTTTCTATGCTATATTTACAAATATCCCCAGTGAGTATGAATTACCTCTAATAGTATTATCAGACTATATAGCTACTATTACAATCTAGTCTCTTATTAGGTATAGATAATGTTCAGAAGAAGAAACTATCTGTGGAAAAATTTGCAGAAGATGTTAGAAAAGTATGAGAACATTATTGAATATATGTAAATACTATTCCAAGGTAACCTTGGCTTCAGCAAATATACTGTACCTTTGCATATTATAAAAGTCATATTTCAGAAGGAAATTATAACAAGAAATAAACCATTATGAAAGACAAACTTCCAAGCATAGGTATCCAGACCAGTGCACTACACTAGTTGATTTTCAAGCTAAGGAATTATAGAGTATTTACTTATCTTAAATACTAGTTGTTGTGGCAACTACTTATCACAATGACAAATGATAGTACAAGCAAGTAAATCTCAAAGTGGATATGATGTGGGAAGTTCACAAGAGAACTCAACAAGGAGTCTTTGCTAAATTAGAGTCCTATATATACAAAGTACACATGGTCCATGCTACAACCTCATGTCCACCTCATTTTCTACTTAAGACTACCATGTTGTATATATGTGCCCTGATGTCATCTTCCAGATATTTCCACCATGTTCTAGGCCTATAACTTCACACCATGTGACCTGTCATGTGCCTCTTTATTATTTCCAAAAGAAAAGTAAAAGAAGTAGAAAAAGAAAATCAATATAAAATCAGAAAAATAAAAGAAAATAAAAATAAAAATTGTTAGTGTTCAAGCATTCTATAACACTAGTCTCAAGTCTATCTAACAATCAGAGAAAACAAGTAACTACTCTGAGTATACTAAAGTCCTTGAAAATTAAGTTCAGAGTTCTATAGACATCATAAAGAGCTATATAATCAACAATGGAGTGATTAGACATAGAAAGAAACCAGGTTAATCTATACTAAAGGTAGTATATAGACTGAAAGAAAGATATTCACTTTCACAAATGTTTTGAGTAAAGCAGAGCTTGAATAATCATTATCTGTAATGTAGTTGGATGTATTGGATGTGCTTGGATAACATGTGGCATCTCTACTACATATTCTGATTTATAACCTAACACTGATATTTTCCTACCATAACTTTACATTCTTTCTTGAACTCTTATCTACTCAGCACTTAAGCAAGCAGTCTGCTTATATGACCATACCACCTCACTGTTTTAAACATCTAAAGAGTCAACTATAACCTACTGTTCTTCTAGAAAGATTCTTAAAAGCAATTAAAATTTTCCTAAAATTGTTCTAGTTGAAAACAATTCCAATTAGGTTGGCTGCCCCTAAGAACTGTTGCATGTTAGAGTTATGAATAATAAACTTGGTTTTATTTATTTATTTTCTTTCTCTTTTATTTTTTCTTTCTATTTTTTCTTTTTATTTTCTTTTTGGTTTTCATTTCAATATTCTTTATTTTGGACTTAAATAAAGAGTGTTATATAATATCATGGAGTCATAATACCTATCACAGTTATAGGTTACACAATCATATAACACAAAAAAGGATATAGAAGGTTTTGGAACAAATGACATCATATAGTATAGCAATTGTTAAGGCAACTGGATGGAAGAGTAAAGCATTTCAGATTTCTAGGAAATCCTAAGTCTATTGTCTAAGAAATACTAAATTATATACTCATATTCAGAAAATCTTAAGAGATAAGCAGGGAATAATAATACTTAAGTAATAAGAAACAGTTCAAAATGAAAAGACTAAATTAGAAGAGAGTAATATACTTAGCAAGTATTTCTGGAGTATGAAAAAGCAGATGATACTAGCAGACTTCAGAAGATTATAGAGCATTACAGAAAAGTAAGGGAGTACTAGGAAGAGAAGTTAAATAATATAACTAAATAGTTCAAGATATTAGTATACAGCTTGAAAAGATCTGAAGCACAAAAAAGTAGATGTAGGAAATAATCACAGAATACAGATCAGCTAAAATACATGGGAGAGAAAAGTTTTGGAAGAGCCAGCCCCCTTACAGCAATAGTATGTTGGCCTTATAAAGTGTATATACTTGGAACTTTATCAAGTTCTCTTGTATTACTCTAAGAACTTAAGTTATAATACTATAACCCAACAATTCTCCCAATCAATAGACCTTCTTGCCAAGGCTTCAGGAAACTTACAGCTAATCTGACCCTCACCACAAACTCTATATCATTGCAGCAAGAACTCAAATACCTAATACCTTCAATAATATGAATCTAAAAAAACTAAATAGTTTCCTATTCTAGTGTCAACTTTATTTTTACTCAAACTTTGTGTAGTCTATCATAGGTATTATGAAGATAAATTTTGCAATGAGTTATTTAATAGAAGTTGTACAAAGCTATTTTGAGATTAGACTAAGAAAAACAAGAAGTATACCAGGATTAGCTTTAGAGCTAGTTATAATTCATAGAAGAGTTACACCAGCACTTTGTATTATCCAATTCCATTAGAGATATAGTTGTCATGCTCAATAATATATAGATAAAATCTAGTAATAAGATCACTACCTACAACATTGATTTTATAAGGTATATGTTATGACTTAAAGCTCAAAGTGTTAAGCAATAAGACAACTCTTGTATTTGAGTAACACAAGAGAACTCAATAGAGTTCTCAGTACAAAGTAGTCTACCTTATATACTACTACTCATGGTCCATGCTCCCTACTGTGCACCCTACCCTAATGACTATGTGTATGAGGTTAACATGTGTTGTCCATGTTGTATAATATCACTTTATTCCAGAATCTTCTACTTCCTTCTCTCAAGTCCCATGATTAGTCTTGTGACTATGCCATCAATTTGTGACTGATGTGACAGTGTGACCAATCAACCTTAACCCAAGTTGTTCTAAGAATAGAAAATGAAAATGAAAATGAAAGAAAAATAAACTAAAAAAAAAAGAAAAAATAAAAATGAAGTCTATTGTTAATAATCTTGACAGTATATATCTCAGATAGACTAGAAAGATAATTTTTTGTGCCACTAGTACTACCAAGAACTCTCTAACTGAATATAAAATCCCATTTGTATATGTAAAAAGAGAAAGTCTATCTCTTTCCAAGTAATGTATCTCTAGCTATAATTATTGACAACTATTATTGGGAAAGAGAAAGAGAGTGTACCTGCACTCATAATTTTTCATCTGTTCCTTTACCTTAAGCTCTTATATTTATATCTCTAACTAGAAACCTAAGTAGAAAATCTACAAACTTTCCCTTCTAAATTGACATTTCCAAGAAATTAGATAGTGATAGTTGTCAGAATTAAAGATAGTAGATTTTATTTATTTTCTTTTTATTTATTTTCTTATATTTGGACTTAAAGTTAGAAGTTAGTATAATATTACACATGACCATCACAACTGTCAGACATCAAGTCACAGTCATATAATACCATGATATATAAAAGAATATAGAAAGTTTTAGAACAATGATATTATACAGCATATGCACTATATGTTGACCTTATAGTTAATATATGCTCTTTAGGATAGGCTAGGTTCAGTATAATACAGACTATCAGCTTAGTATATATAAGATAAATACTTTATACTTGGAACTCTATCAAGTTTTCTTGTGTAAATCCTATATAAGGTTCTTTTTTTAACTTTGAGTTTTGAATCACAACAATAGTAAACTGGCTATTGACAAGCAAAAAAGATACTTTGACAATGATTTCTATATATATTGTAGAGAGAAAAGTTATAGAGTAGAAGTCTGCCTTCATTATCTCTCAGATAATACAAGGTTTCAATCAAGCATACTGTCAAGAACAAAAGAAGTGGACTTACCTTTTTCTTATTTTATTTTTGATTTATTTTCCTTTATTCTATTTTTAGAACTAGGATTAGGGATAGAGTGACAAGATCATACTGTTATACATCAGTCATATCACATGACATGGTCACAAGTCACATAACATATGGAAAGATATAGAAGGTTCTGGAAGGATGACATCATACAATGTGTAATACACATGACCTTAAGGCATACACATAGTCATTTAGGATAGGCTAGAAATAGCTCACATATGTTATGGAATGCTTTGGACACTAACATTTTTCTTTTTCTTCTATCTATTTTCCTCAATTTTATATTTTTTTTCTTTTGAATTTCTTTTTCTTTTTCTTTCTAGTGACAATGAAGAGACATGTGACATCATAAGCCTAGAACATAGTGGAAAGATCTAGAAGATGATGTCAGGACACATGTATACAATATGGTAGCCTTAAGTAAGAAATGAGGCAGACATGAGGTTGTAGCATGGACCAGGTATATTTAGTATATATAGGACTCTAATTTAGCAGAGGCTCCTTGTTGAGTTCTCTTATGAATTTCCCACCTGGTATCCCATCTTAAAAGATTTACTGCCTTGTGTGGTCATTTGTCATTGTGATAAGTGGTTGCCACAACAACACAGACCATTAGGTATTAGTATATAAGGTAAACAATCCTGTACAGAGTTCTCTATTGAGTTCTCTTGTATAAACCCTATACAAGGTTCTTTTGCTTGAACAACTCTAAGTTCTTGTAATTATAACACACATAGAAGTTATCTCTTTCATACTAGAAGTAACCCTAACTATATAGTTAGGAAACTAAAATGTGGCTCTATAGACTTTGCACAAAATATAGGCCATATTTATTTCATCTGTGTAATTATAAGTCTAATCTATCTTAATACTGCTACTCTTTCTAATTTAAACTCACTTACTCTCATCTTCATATCACTCTTGGTTTGCAAAGCAAACCATATCCAAAACCCAACCTTCTGTGCTCTTGTCAACTCCAGCTCCATCCACTATTTCATTGACACCATATTCATATAAAAATACAATATTCCCACTATCCTGATATTACCTGTAGAGCTCATATTTTTTAACAAATTATTGAACAATATCATCTCTGAAATAGTATTTGTATCTATTACTTTTCCATCTAGTTACTGGATAATTTTAAATATATACATCATCTCTCTTAACTCTTCCTGTTCATTAGTCATTGGATACAACTGACTCACCTAACACAATCTATTAATTGACTGGGCTACTAGATCTATTACTTTCCAACCAAACTTACAAAGAAAAACCTATCTCTTTAAGAATTTCCTAGCTTCTCCACTTCCTGAAAAAACCACATCTATACCTGATCTCTCAAACTCTTCTAGCTCTATATTCAAATCTCCCTCTTCATGATCTCATATATTCTTCATTAGTGCATGATTATACATTTGAGCAGCATGGATAATAGGCTCAACTACTTTTTATCTTACACTCTATTTCACTGACCTTACTGAAAGAGGAGCTAGGATTATAAATAAATCAGTCAATCTATCTACTGTTCCACCTAAGTACTATGAGTTCACTAATATCTTTAGCAAGGCCAAAGCTGAGACCCTGGCCCCTCACTATCTATATGATCTACAAATCAAATTGAAAAATAGGGAAAAATCTTTTGTTGGAACCATTTACTTACTCTTAGCTGCTAAACAAGAAGCACTCAAGAAATTCATTAGTAGAAACCTGAGTACCAGATTTATATATTCTACTTTCTTCCCTCTTAGAGTATCTATACTCTTTGTAAAGAAAAAAGACAACCCTCTTTGTTTATATGTCAACTTCTAAGGTCTCAACCATATTATATAAAAGAATAGATATCTACTCTCTCTGATATCTGACCTTCTCAACTTATCTCAGAAGGCATACATCTATATCAAGATCAATCTCTGTTATATGTATGATTTAGTATATATCATAGAAGGCAACAAATTGAAAACAGTCTTCTGCACTTACTATGAATTCTTTGAATAAACAGTTATACCTTTTAGCCTTTCCAATGCCTCTGCAGCAGTTTATAAACAACATTTTTTTCAGTCTCCTCAATATTTGTATGATAGTACATCTTGATGATATTTTCACTTACTTGGACAATATTTCTAAACATAGAAACTATATTGAAGAAATATTATATTAACTTTGTAAAGTTTAACTATATGCAAAAGCTGAGAAATGGGAATTCCACTCTGACTTGGTAGAATATCTCAAATATATCTTATCTCCCTTTATGCTAACTATGACTTCCAATAAAATTAAGAATAAGCAAGAATTCTTAAGGTTTTCCAACTTCTATCAATGCTTTATTTACTACTATTTGAATATGGTCATCCTTCTAATCCAGCTGACCTGAAAAAATATTTCTTGAAATTTCAATGCTCCTTGGTATAAGGCATTAAATAATCTCAAAAGCACTTTCACTTCTACTCCTATTTTTATCCACTGGATCTCCAACATCCAAATTATTATGGAAACCAATATCTTAAACTATGCTCTTATAGCTATACTATCAATCATAATAGAAAAGGAAGTTTATCTGGTTGGATTTTATTCCCATGTGTTCAATGTCACCAAACTCAATTATAAGACATACAATAAGAAACTTTCTATGGCCTTTGAAGCCTTCCATATCTAGTGTCACTATCTGGAAGAGTCCAAATTTCCTATAAACATTATTATAGATCACAAAAACCTAAAATATTTCTTGACTACCTTAACTACCAAATTTCTCTAACCTGGGAGAGAGATGGCATGGTAGAAGAGCTTCCCATCCATGTATAGAACCTACTTCAAACCTACTTGAGGTTATAGGTTTAATTCCTTAGTAGTTCTTTGTATTGGGTAACTGTATAAAAAGGTTAGGATATTGATACTCCATACATAATTCCTTCTATAGGCACAGATTGCCATTGTGTCCTGTGTAATAAATTGTTGACTTAAAAAAAAAAAATTCTCTAACCTTACACTATATAACAAGTTTTTTTTAGAAAATCTAGTAAATAAATTGTAAAGATACTTAAGAATCTCCCATAATACTATTTATTCTAGGTGATCTACTCTGAAGGCATCTTTCAAGTCAAACCTTATAACTGAAGATACTAACTGATACTCATCTCACCAGCCTTTTCCAGACTACTAGAACTCTTCAAAACTTGTCTGGAAGTAATAGTAGGTACTAATAACATTCACTCAATAAAATAAAGGTTTAACTGCTCTCAAGTGAGAATATTTGGATGTGGGTCTCTCTTTACTCCCCTCTACTTGTAGTTTATGTATTAGTCTAAAAATACAAAGAATAGAACTAAAGAATAAAGACCAAAATTATAATGATGCTCTCTAAGGCCTTACAAGCACATGGTTATTTCTTTATCTGCAACCTGACATCAATCCAATGATTGATTCCTACTCAAGAGAGCCCATTCTATCTGTCTTTACTGTTTCTATGGCTATCCCTTCTCACTTCTCTATTTTGAACTCTGTTAGCTTCTAATATAGCATATTCCTGCCTTATTTAACTGTCCAAACATCTGTAACCTGGTAAATTTCTCTTTGCAAGTATATATACTTTACAGCTAGTCATTCACAGATAGTATCTCTTGTTCCTAAAGATTTTCTCTATTTGAGATCTGGTTTGATTTATAGCTACTATACTACCTCTTGAACTATTGTTTGCTCAAGAAGACCTGAGGTATTATCTAGAAGTATAAGATTTTTTTGATAATGCCTTCAAAGAGGTCTTATATACTTAAAAAACTTAGGAGATTACTTGTTTTTGTGGAAAAGTGTTTTCTGGCACAATATCATTTCTACCCAGAACACCTGGAATCCAAACCCAATGCCACCACTCATAAGTAAAACCAAAGTGCTACTTATGTCTCTGTTAACCCATATAATCTTTGCTCTGTCTTCACCTATAGCCAACTTGTGATATTTCTCTAGACCACTATTTTAGTTTTTCCTTTTCTTCATATATTTACTATTGTAGATCTTGATAGCCTATACAACAATATCCATTTAGCAGTCATGTAAGATAACATACTTTAGGAATACCTTCATAACCCAATAGGACACTAGTTATTAAACACATCTGAACTCCTACTTATAAGAAATAGAATCTATATGCCACTTGTAAAATAAGACATTGGAACTCATCTGTCATAGATATACTTAGTCCTCCATATATACAGATATCAAAAGCTTCTGTAAGTCTTGTGTCACTTGTATGAGATCCAAACCACAATGCTACAAGCTTTATGGATATTTCAAGTAACTTCTAATTTCTGAGCACTCATGAAACTCAATTTTCATAAATTTTATCAAAAAACTTTTCTTCTTATCCAACTTCAACACAATTCTTGTTATCATTCAACAACTCTCCAAATAAACCATATTTATTCCAACAGTAGACACTATTACTTTGTATAACCTGGCTAAATTGTTTGTGATCCACATCTTCTCCAAACATAGTATCCTGTCTCATGTCATTTCCAATCATGGATCCAAATTCATCTCAAACTTCTTCTGATTTATAGAAACTATCTTCAATATGTAACTACAACTACTAACAGGATAATTGGTTAGACCTTCTTTCACTCACAGAATTTGTATACAACAATGTACCAAATACTACTACTAGTATAAATTTACTATAGACCTCAATAACCTCCAAGTTATTCTGAAAACTAAAATATTTACTATACAACAATAGTACTAACAATTGGCTAATGAATACAGAATCCTGGCTCTGGACTTCCAGATGAAATGTAACAATAGATATTTATTAAAGCTATTATAGACCAACTTCCAAGACATCTGCTTTCTGACCTCTAGTTAAAACTCTAACCATACCTAGATGTACTTTTACATTTGTACTTGTTTACATATAGATCAGCCCCTTATATTTATTTTCTAGCAACTCATTACCTAGACTTCTAGTTAACCTATATCCTAGAAACTACCTCTATAATATCTCCTTAGTTATTCCCTACACTACTATTTCCTAACCACAGTTTTGACTACAGACTTGATATTTAAGACCAAGTAAATACTCTATAGTATTCAGTCTATAAATCAACTAAGAACTGACCAAGAATCTTCTAAAACTTATCCTCTCACTTCTTCAACTAAGATATTAGTTAGATCTTATTGTTTAAAATATAACTACATAACAAACAGTGGGCACAACATATAGGTTGAGGCCAAGATTTTTATCTAAAATCATATAATACCTTTCCTAGTCAATCTGAACCTTTACTACTACCAGTCATTATAGATGGTGAATTTAAATATAAGATCTTCTGAAATGTCAGCTCAAAAATTAATTGTAGACATATATGCAAGCTACTATACAAAGTTATCTATTTGAGATACAAAGATATAGAAAAAGAATCTAATTGGCTAATTATCTTAGAATTTGCTCATATCACCAACATTATGTTTAATTTTCATCTTATCTATTCCAACAAATCTGGTTCTCTTTTACTATCTTATTACTAGTAGTAATCTGCTACCTTTCTTTTTTTCTTTTTTTTCTTTTTCTTCTCTTATCTGTTTTCCTTTAAGACTTAAACTAACTACATCTTTTTTCTCTTCATTACTAAAACTATGGTATCAAGAGCCTGGACTTAAGAAGAGGATATGTTACATACTATCCAATTATATCTAACATTTACCCTAAATAATACTACCTTATCTATATTCTTTTATTCTCTTCTGATATGAATTATGCTTTATTTTAATCATCTATTAACCTAAGAACAAAAGCTTCTCTATTCTATATCAATCTCATGGAGTTTTGAATAACAACCTCATAGTATCCAACTGTTATAACTCAAGCTCAAGTAGTAGAGTAAAAAATGAACCTTGTATTGGATTAACACAAGAGAAGTCAATAAAGTTCTAAGTATAATATATCTATCTTTGTATATATCAAGTTAGTGGTTTATACTATATGAATTCTAACCTACTATTACAAATGAGCTACTCACTAGTTGTGATGTTTGAACTTAATGATGTTTCAGAGGTTCATTATAAGGAAATAATAATAATAGGTGATAAGTAGTATCAACAGGAATAATTGACATTGTTAAGTCTGAGGTCTAGTCCTCAGACATAGAAGTATATATACAAAAGAGTGATGGTCTGTGCACAAGCTGTTTGCATTATATGATCAAAACTTGTACCTAATGGGAACTGTTATTTGTCATAGCAGATGTTAGGCTAATTTTAAAAGATAACTAATTATATTACTACATTGATATGCTTACATCTCTATAAATACTTATTACTATAAGATATACCATATATTATGAGAATAAGATTGATGAGCACTTTCTAATGCAAGTTCAATCATGCAAATCTGTCTAGTTATTCATGAGATATTAGCAAACAAAGATTTTATAGTTACTGATGACCTGATATCTCAGTTGTTTGTTGTCACTTTTGTACATCCTGCATATATGCAAATAGCCCTCATTTGGGGCTTTCCAGTGCAACTTAGTTTATGAAAATTGGTCTACTTGTTGTGGAAATACAAGCTAAATAAAGTTTGTGACATCTACTCTAAAGTCTATGTATATTATATGCTGTTGACATATGGTATGTATCAGAGTTGCAAATAGTAGACTCTATTTTTATTCTCATTTTCTTTTTATTTTTAATTTTCTTTCCATTTTATTTTATTTTCAACTTAGAGTTAGAATTTAGTGTGATGTTATATATAACTATTACAAACTGTTATACAATGCTGTTATAGTCATGGTCACACTATCATGTGACATAGAAAAGATTATAGAAGGTTTTAGAATAGATAATATCATATAGCATAACAATAATATATTAGCCTTATGAAAAGTATATATACTTTAGGATAAATTAATAGTAGTATGTGTATAGATCATAGCCTGTGGTATTTAAGGTAAACTAGTTTGTACTTAGGACTTTATTGAGTTTTTTTATATTATTCAATTCTTACAAACTAAGTTGCACTAAAAAGTCCTAATTGTACATATATGGAATGTATAAAAGTAACAATAGATTACTGAAATATTAGACTATCAGTAACTAAAAGTTTCATTGGCTATTATCCCAGGAATGACTGAACAAATTCCCATTATCAAAGTTGCATTGGAAAGTACTCATCAAGTAGTTTCTAATAATGTATGATATATTATATAAAGATCAGTATTTATAAAAATACAAGCATATCAATATAGTAACATAATTAGCTACCTTCTAAAATTAGCCTAACATCTGCTATAACAGATGACAGCCCCACCAGGTATGAGTTTTGATCATGTGATGGAAATAGCTTGTATATAGACCATTACTATTTTTTATAAATACTTTTATGTCTAAGGATTAGATATTAGACTTAACAATATCATTTATTATCAGTTATCATTAATTATTATCTCTTATTATCATTGATATCTGTATTGATCTTTATTATCCTTATTAAACTTCTAAATCACTTCTAAACCTCTGAGAGTATATCCAAGGTTTAGATATCACAAATAATAAGTAGTTTATTTTGTAATAAGATTATTCCAGTATCTTTTACATTCTTTTATGTGATATGTGATCATGTAGCTATAACTGTGACAGTTGTGACTATTATACTATAATTCTAACCTTAAGTCCAAAATAAGAAAATAAATAGAAATGAAAATGAAAATGAGAAAGAAAATAAACTAAAACTATTATCTTTAACTCTAACACCAAAAACCTAGTGTATATATAGTAGTAGTATTATTAGAAAATATACTTCCTGTATTTAAAAATAATAGCTACCATATATAGTTTTTTAATCTAATAATCAACTTGAATTTGTATTACACTTGTTCTAAGTTCCCATTCAAATCTTTTTCTTCCAAAATATAACCATACAACATTGTTATAAGATGAAAGTATGGATAGACTTTAAGGTTAGGGTTAGGATAGATAAGATATAGTAGTAGTATTATTATTAGTCTACAATGAGAGAGAGAAGGCATGTGACTTCCCAGTCACATAACATGATGTTACAGGCCTAGAGAAGTCTAGAGAGGTTTGGAAGAACTTAGGGTCTAGAAGGATCAGAAAGAGTCTAGGGTTAGGATGACATCAAGGGATATAGGTTTCTTATAGTGTACACATGGTGCATGCATGGTCAGCAGAGATTAAGAGTATGATGTCAGGGCACATGAACATGGTATGGTAGCCTTGAGGAAGACGTATGGAAGATGAGTAATGGACATGAGGACAAGGTGTGGACATTAGGATAGGACAATGCACAGTTATAGCATGGACCATAGAACTTTATATAAATAGTTGGTAGAATACTGTTGTGATTTCCTATTGAGTTCTCTTGTGAATACACAACTTGTGTTCCCACTAGATATCCCTACTTGTTATAAGATGAGAGTGTGGACAGACTTTGGCTAGGTTTAGGATTAGCTGGTCATAGATAAGTAATTAATTATTAGTCTACAATGGAAGAAGAGCATGTGACCTGGAAGTCATGTGATATAGGCTAGAGTAGTCTAGAGTGGTCTAGAAAGGCTTAGGGTCTAGAAGGATTGGGAAGAGTCTAGAAGAAGTTAGGGTTAGAGATGATATCAAGGGACAATGGTTCCTCATGGTGTACACATGGTGCACACATGGTAATGGAGATTAAAGAGTATGATGTCAGGGCACATAGACATGACATAGTAGTCTTGAGGTAGAAGTATGGTAGATGAGTAATAAGACATGAGGTAGAGGCATGGACATAAGGGCCAGTAGATATTATTGTAGCATGGACCACATTGTATTTATATAAATAGAGGAGCAATGCAGCAAGGGCTCCTTGTCGAGTTCTCTTGTAATCCCCACTACTAAATAGCCTACTGAGAGCTTTGCTAAAGTCAGTATATCACAAGTGCCGTTCCAGTGAGTGGTTGCTACAACATTACTGAGAGATTTACTTGTAGTGATGCTATTGGACTTTGTGTCTAGTGGTTGCCACAACAAACATGTTTTATTGAAGCCAAGGTCATTTTATCTATATAACACTACTTTCAAGTTACTTTTATCTCTATATTTACTAAGTATTAGATGTAGTTCATATTATGTCATCTAAAATCTGAAAGAGCATCTTGAAAGTCCAAAATAATAAGTTATATATTATCTGAGAACATGGAAGGTGGATTGGAATGATCTTTGGCTTCAGCATATATGTTAAACCTCTATGAGTTGCACAGGTTGTACATTTTAGATCAGGACTTGTAGACTTCAAGAGTAAAAAACTATCAGAAAATAGCAAGATGTGTTGTCACTAACACTAAAAGAGGAGTGCTATTTTTAGTTGATTTTCAGAATAACCACTATAGTATAGACCACTGGATTATATACTAGTTAGTATACTTAGGGTATTTATCTGAAATGTAATTGCTAATCAAGTTATCTTAATTTCTAGTAATTCTCAGATGTTAGAGGATGGAGATCTATGAAGTTAACTTAGACTGGCAAGGACATCCAAGGTAGAATAGACAGGTGTAATCTGCACTAGAAGAGGTTAGAAAGTGTAAATAAGAATAGAAGGTTATTGGTAGGTTGGAATATATATAGTTAGAAACATAAGATGTGACACTAAGTCATATTATCTATTCTATCTTCTATTCTACATTTGTGGATATTCCTAGCAAGTGTAAATTACCTCTAACAAGATGTTACTAAATTACTGGTGTTAGGTGCAGCTCGCACTTGAGGATGAAAGTCCACGGAGTTGGCTTGGACATGCACAGAGTTTAGAAACTCCTGCAATGAGCTCGGTGATGTGGACTTGCCAGAACGACCTTGGCCTCAACTTATGTGTTGTGCCTCCTACAAGCTGCGTGGTCACAATTTCAGAGATTGGTCTTGTAAGGAGTTATAAGGAGGGGAGTAAAGCGCGTCACCATTGACACCGGAGATTTAGTGCCAACTTTTAGTCGATTATCAGGCTAGCTACTACAAAGGGGTCACTAGCCTTAAATATATAAAATAACAAAAGGAGTAACTAAAACAGATCTCTGAGCGAGTGTTTCATTAGTGAAACACTATATAGGAGTTCAGATTTGAAGAGGGGAAAACTCCATGTAAATTCCGAGTAAATTTGCGGAGTTTGAAGGAGATAATTAGGCAATGGATACAGATGAATATGACCGCAGATTTTGACTCAAATAAAGCGAAATAACCGCGGACTTTTGGTGGAATTAAGTCCATTATAAAGTACCAAACTACCGACGGAGTTTTGGACACAAATAAGACCAAATATCTGTGGGGATTTGATGTTGTATTGAAGTTAAACATGTCTTGGACATGTTTCAGAGTTTGGGATATGACAACTGGCTAATATTCAAAAGAAGTAGCTTAAGTTCTATCTTAAATTACTCAAAAACAAAAATATCTATAAAGTTGTAGACTTTTCTAAGAAACAGAAAGTGATTAAGAATTGTTAGATATTAAAAATTAAGTCTAATTCTAATAGTCATTAAAAATCTTGACTTGTTGCAAAAGAATTTTCTTACATCAAATAAATTAACTTTGATGAATTATTCTCTTTAGTTATCTACTTTAAGACAGTATATCCATTTCTGGCTATTACCACTCTTTGTCACATACCATCCAAACACATCTTATCCATCCAACTACATTACAGATAATGCTTACATAAGCTCTACTCTACTCAAAATATCTATAAAAGTATATATCTTTCTTCTAGTTTATATATTGCTTTTAGTATGGATCAACTTAGTTCCTTTCTATGTCCAATCACTCAATTACTAATTATATAGCTTTGTCAGAGTTTCAAGATAGTGGACTCTAACTATTTTCATTTCTTTTATTTTTATTTTTTGAGGACTTAGGGTTAGGGTTAGTATGTTGTCATGGTCACACTGTCACACATTGGTCACATATCACATCAGAAAGACATAGAAGGTTCTAGAAGAATAATATCATATAGTATATATAATATATGTTGACCTTATAACAAACACATGGCTGTTTAGAGTAGGCTAGAAGTAGAGTAGCACAGACTATGGGGTTTTAGTATATAAGATAAACAATCCTGTGTAGAGTTCTCTATCGAGTTCTCTTGTGTTAACCCTAATATAAGGTTCTTTTACTTGATCCACTCTAAGGTCTTGTAATTGTAACAAGCTTCTTATAATGTCTATGGAACTCTGAACTCAATTTCCAAGAACTTTAGTGTACCCAGAGTAGTTATCTGTCTCCTCCAGTTTTCAAATAGACTTAGTACTAGTATTTAAGACAAGTAAATACTCTATAATTCCTTAGCTTGAAAATCAACTAGTGTAGTGTACTGGTCTAGATACCTATGCTTGGAAGTTTGACTTCCTCTATGATTTGCTTTCTGTCATAATTTTTTCTCTAAATATGATTGTTGCAATATACAGAGATACATTATATCCACTGAAGTTAAGATCACTCCAGATTTATATTTACAAGTATTGGATAACATTCTCATGCTTTTCTGACATCTTCTGCAATTTTCCCATAGATAGTTTCTTCTTTCAGGTATGTTTCTTATCTAATATAAGCAGTGAAATGTCAGTTTCTGTCAAAAGTACTAGCAATCAGTTAGATCTCTAATATATCTGATAATTGGCTTATAACCTAATATTGAATTCACTATAGTCAAGCTTGCTCAGTAAATAGCAAACCTATTAAATGAAAATTATCAAGCTGGATTACACCTCTATAAATACTTACTTAATACCTACAAGTATTGGATAGTCTATGATGGACTTAGCAATAAGTCTGTTATAACATACTCTAACTCAGAATGAGCACAAGATTCTGAATCTCATAAATCTCTAACTAGTTACTTTATTCTCATATATTACAGAGTAACATCCTGAATAAGTTGCCAATAAAAGATAGTAGCCCTATCTTTAACTGGGGCCAAGTATATAGTCCTTTTTTATTGTGGCTATAAACTTATCTAGACAAGGAACCTCCTCAATGAGGCTAGTTTTAATATATTGATATTTGCTATTACTATGTAAGATATTTAATTGAGAATGAACAAATCAAAATGTATTATATTGATAAGAAAAAGAATTCTGCTGATATATTGACTAAAAATCTTGGTCAAGTCTTATTCAGTCATTTTCATTTATTTCTTGGCTTGAAAATACTCTAAGTATATTTACTTATGCTTCTATTACTTAATAGTTGATGTCTTAAGTGAGGGGAAGTGTTGTAAAGCATTCCACTTACTAAGCATTTATACTGTAATAACAGAAGTCAAGCAGAAAAGAGGCTATACTAGAGTACTACAAGAACTATGCAATACTAGCCATTAACTGCACATGTTGTGGCAACCACTAGTAACAAAGACCAATAATCACACAAGACAGTAAATCTCTCAGTAGGATATCAAGTAGAAATCACAAGAGAACTCAATAAAGAGTCTTTACTGAATTGCTACCTTATTTATATAAGTTACACATGGTCCATGCTACAAATAATTACTCCTGCCCTAATGTCCATATGTTGTCTATGAGTATACCATGTGTACCCCATAAGGTAGCCATTCTGTTAACATGCTCCTTGACATTATTCATTTAGACCTCTCTAGTTCATTCTAGGCCTTTATGACATCACATTATGTGACATATCATGTAACTTCCATATTATGTGCCTTCTCTTGTCATAGACTAATAATATACTACTGTCTTATCTATATCTTATCAAAATCTGTCCACACTTTATCATATCATAACAGCACACCAAAGAATTCAAAGGGAATGATATCAGCATCAGGAATTAATAACCCATTACACTGGTCTATTGTTACACTGTGAAATGTTTTTAGTAAGATAATAATATTCTACAGATACTTGTTAGGTACAGTTCATACTTGGCAACTAAGATCCATAACAGACTCTCAGAAGGCAGATAAGTGCCATACTATACAGATAATAAACAACCTTTGGCTTAGGAAAATTAAGGAGGGTTATTTCATCCAAAAGATGGAGAGGTGTGTCACTACAAATACTAGAAGAGAGTGCTAGTTTTAGCTACTTTTTAAGATAAAAACATACAGTGTAACTATCTAACTTTATATAAGATAGTATCTAGGAAATGAAAATTGTAAGAAATTACTCTAAGTTTGGATGGTCTTTTGATGTCAGGATATAGTTGATGAAAGATATAGAAACAATAAAATAGAAAAGGAATATATGAGTATTATCTGCTTGTAAATACTTACTCTGGCTAATATACTTCCAAATAGTAAACCTTACACTGTGTAACAAGTTCCTTTGGAAAATCTAGTGAATAGATTGCAAAGCTTCAGAAGAGCCTCCAACAACACTATTTATTTCAGGTGATGCATTCTAAAGGCATCTTTCAAGTCAAAACTTATGACTGAAGATACAAACTGATACTCATCTCACCAGCCTTTCCCAAACTGCTAAAACTCTCCAAAACTCATTTTAAAGTAATAGCAGGTACTAATAATACTCATTTGGTAAAATAGAAGTTAAAACTGGTTTTAAGTGGAGGTATTCAGATAAGAGTTCTCTTTCTTTACTCCTCTCCACTCATGGCTTATGTATTAGTCTAAAAATACAGATAATGAAACTAAAGAATAGAAACTGAAACAATAATAAAGCTTTTCTGAAGTCTTGAGAATATAAGGCTATTTTTTCATCTGCAACCCAATTTTGATCCAATAATCAATCTCTACTTGCTAGGACCCAGTCTGTTTTCCCTTTTTTTATCTCTATGGCTACTCTATCTCATTCTTCTATTCTGAACCCTACTGGGTTCCAATATAATGTGTTCCTATCTTATTTGACCATCTAAACATTTGTTACTTGATAAAGGGCTTCTGTAAGTACATACTCTTTGTAGCTAGTCATTTACAAGTGGCATTCCAGGTTTCCATAAATCTCTTCTATTTGAGATTTAGTTTAGTTAACAGTTACTACACCACCCCTTGACTATTTTTACTTAAGAGAATCTAAAGCATTATCTAAGAGTGTAAGTTATTTCTGCTAATGCCTTCAAAAGATCTTATATGCTTAAAAACCTTAGGAAATTACTTGTTTTTGTAAAAAAGCATTTTCCAGCATGACTGTCAGAATCATAAATAGTGAACTTTATTTTATTTCATTTTCCCTTTATTTTAGAAATCTAGGGCTAGGAGTTAGCATGTAGTCACATATCATATATTAGTTACACTCACATGATTATATATCATGATGAAATATGATAGAAGGTTTGGAAAGAAATGATGTTATTACAATGTGTTTGACATATGTTGACCTTATGGATAATATATAGCCTTTAGAGTAAGTTAATGGTACTGTAGCACAGACTAGTAGCCTAGCATATATAAGATAGACAGTTTTATACTGAGTTTTCTATTGAGTTCTCTTATGTTACCCTAATATAAGGTTCTTATCGATCTACTCTAAGGTCTTTAAGTTACATCACCTTATTCTCTATTATCACTCATACTCTTAAGCTCACTCCTAAGCTTACTACCACAGAACTTACTATTGGTAAGTGGTCATCAGTTGTCCACACTGCACCATACTGCTGTATATTCTGTTTCTCCAACAGAGTGTAGCTAGAGTGAGTATAACTTTGTACAAAACTGAGGTGAGATTGTATAGTGCAAATATAGAAAAACATTCCAGGTTATGTAAGAAAGAATTTTCCAAAGAAATCTGATGTCAAAACAATAGGAGAGAATATAAGTGAGTGTGAGTATACAAAAGAAATGATTAACAACAACAATAACACTGACTTATTTGGCTAGAAGAAATTTTTAATAAAATAGTTCAGTCCTGGTCTTCTAAGAAAGACTGAACTATGGGCAAACCAATAATCATTAATCTAGATGTCATTAATTAAATCTAGTTTATGAGTAAATTATTAAGGATATTTATGTCATATATTACTTCTTTCACTCTTATCATTATCTTGTATAGTAGCACCCAGTAGTGAATTAGCAAATACATATTTCTGTTTAACAACGTGAATCTTATATCATGAAATCCAAACAATCAAGCTCCAAAAAAGCCTGAAATCCTTATGAAAATTCTACAAATCATTCATCTAACCCTACTAATAGGATTTCAAGAGATGTTGTATCACTCTACTGGTAAACAACACACCAACCATCTACAACAGCAGGATAATGTAAGAGTTTACTATGCCCTCAAATTCCACTGAATCTCTAGTACTATTTCAACCTTCTCTCTCTTTCCAACTTTCTGCTATTCTAATAGTAGGAGACAACATTTCCATATCTCATGGCTGGACCTACTCTAGAATTTTTGACAATACCCTATGATGATAACCAACCTGCAGATCTAGACCTTTTGGACAGCATATTTTCCCCCACTTCTTTAATTGGAGTCAAAAAATTTCTCAGCAGTAATGCTCAAAACATCATGTACTTACTTCTCAGAATAGGGACATTTATCAAGCAATATTCCTTAGGTGATAAACTAGCAAAGGATTTTCTGAAACTTGTGGAAATTGGTACTGCATCTTAATGATTAATTAATATTATTTATGAGTCTGAATAGGATAGGCTCATTGCAGATGAAAATAATAGATCTTTTTGAAGATATATATTAGCTCATTTTGTTGTGAAACCTATGGTAGTTTCTAGTGTCCTAACATTTTCTTCTGATCTGTCTAAGTCAAACAAGAGCAAATTGACCAATACTATCAACAATGTTATAATTGATACCTCATGGACTCAGCATGAACTAGAGTAAAGAGTAATAACAACATGATCAGCTACACTAAAGTAGTCTTAGTCAGTGCCTCATGTAAAAGGTACTGTATCCTTGCTCTTCTCTCATGTCTTATATCATGGTTACCTTGTGTATTATGTATCATCTTCTTGTGTGTCTCTGATATATATAGTATAGATATACTCTTGTATCCTTACACTTTACCAATTACATCTTCTCTTATCTTTTTCTCAAGTCTTTGTCTAAGTTGCAACCTAAGCTTAGCCTAAGATCATAACAAACAAGAAGAAGTCATATACTCAGACTTTGAAAATTAACATTAAATATGTCATCCATATCAAAGATGTACCTCCAACTCTATCTATTAAGAAAATTGTTGATATTAACAACATTATTAATAAATCAAATATGGTCAAACTGAAGATAAATATGACCACTAAAAGACCTTTAAGAAAACAAGTCATTATTCTGATAACCAAGAGTAATGTAGGGGTTATCTTAAATCAAGCTAACTTTCTTATCATAAACATCAATAGACATCTTAAGAAAGCCAATTCAAATACTATAGCAAACTTCATCCATATTACAATCACCTCCTCATGTCTTCAACATATTTTCATTATATCTTGAAGGGTCTAGAATATGATGCAATAATTGGCTATACTGTAGGTTATATCAGTCAGTGTCTCATGTAGTAGACATTGTTTCCTTATTGACTCCTCCTTTTTATCTCATGTATCATATTGTTGCAGACCTATGTTTTCCTTATGATTTATAGGTATATATAGTGTAGATACAGTTCTGTATCCTTACAATTTACTAATTGACCATTTCCTTCACTCTTACTCAAGTCTTTGCCTAAGTTGCAACTTGAGCCAAGCTTAAGATCATAACAATATACTTGAAAAATAATGGAGTTGTCATAACTACCAGTCAAGCCACTTTTGCTTAAAACATGAGCATTATTGAAAAATATGTCAAGAAAACCAATAACATTGACTTCAAACATATTGATATCTCTTGACTTCCTAAATCAAAATTGTATTTAAAAATACTAAGTCTTCCTTATATCTTGGAAAATACTAATATTCTGATTACTTCTGAACTAGTTAAAGGAGTAATCAAAGAAACTCATATATTCAATAATATTATTCTTACATCCAAGCTCTATATTATCAAGATATCAAGTTCACAAATAGTGGACTTAGTGTTTTCTCTATGTTACTTTTCATTTTTATTTTTATTCTATCTTATTTTCTATTTTCTATTTTTAGAACAACTAGGGCTAGGGCAGATCAGTCACACTGTCACATCAGTCACAACTTGATGATGTAGTCACAAGACAGATCACAAGATGTGGGAGAATTTAGTAGAAGATTCAAGAATAAATGACGTCATATAACATGGATACCATATGTTGGTCTCATAGACTACACATGTGTCAAGATCACTGATGGTGGACTTGGTTCATTTTTATGTTCTCTCTTTTATTTGATTTTTCTTTTTCTTTTATTTTCTATTTTCTATTTTTAGAACAACTCAGGTTAGGGGTTATCAGTCATGCTATCACATCAGTCACAAATTGATGGCGTAGTCACAAATTGATGGCGTAGTCACAAGACTGATCATGGGACTTAGGAGAATGAAGTAGAAGGTTCTAGAACAAAGTAATGTCATACAGCATGGACAACACATGCTGGCCTCATGTTATACTCATGGTCATTTAGGGTAGGGTGCACAGTAGTTAGCACGGACCATGAGTAGTAGTATATAAGGTAGACTACTTTGTATTAAGAACTCTATCGAGTTCTCTTGTGTTACTCAATACAAGAGTTGTCTTATTACTTAACCCTTTGAGCTTTAAGTCATAACAACATGGTTGTTTAGGGTAGGGTGCACAGTAGTTAGCACGGACCATCTGTAGGACTATATAAGGTAAACTAGCTTGTAGAAGAACTCTCTATCAAGTTCTCTTGTGTTACTCAATACAAGAGTTGTTCTATTATCTGGCTCTAAGGGTTTTAGTCTATAATACAAGGCTTCTGTTATGACCTTAAGCTAGAGCTCAGGTTGCACTAAGGCAAAGACTTGAGAAAGAGTAAAGAGATAGAATAAATGGTAAAGTATAAGGAATACAGAGCAGTATCTATGCTATATATAATAGTATCCCATGAAGAAAGCATTCATAGTATATGAGGAAAACAAGTCATAGTCCATGAGGCTAAAGCAAGGATGTTGCACCTACTGTATGAGACACTAACTGAGATACTTGTGGCATAGCTAATCATGTTGTCATTACTCTTTGCCCAAGTCCATGCTGCATTCAGGAGACATCAATAATAACAGCTTCATCTAAATCTAACTTGGCTGTAGTATAGGTTGATATCTAAGACTTGTAAAACAGTTCCAAAGCTAGGTTAATTATTAACTATAGTCTTAACATTAGATGCTTCATTGCCACTGTATGTGGCATCAACATGAACCTTGAAATCTCTCAATGCAAGAACTGCTGGTAGTGAGGACACTCAAATATAGCATGCAGAGCACATGGATCCAGGTATATTAAATACAATAGACCTTACAAATCTGAGCACCACCAGAAGAAGGCATGATGTTGTAAAGAAAACTTGAAGACCAATTCTCTAAGGCTTGAAACAAAAAGAGGTAAGCCTTATCCCCATCCCATTACTTTAAGTGCATAAACTATAAAGGAGATCATTAAGTGGACAGTAACAGATGTCCATACTAGTAAAAGTATTTCAATAAGGATTTGCATGGTAAGAAACAACAGGAGCTCTGCAACAGTAAAGTACATTAGTAGTAAATTCTGTTATTTTCATATAGTTTCATTTTTTATGTATGTAGCTATGAAGTAGTTACTATGGACTGCTATTTTAAATTAACAATTTATTACATGGTGTGCAAGAGCAGTCTATAGTAGCTACTTTACAAGTATATACAGATAGAAGCATGCAACATGAGACTGGGAAAAATAAAAATAGAAATAAAAAGAAAAGGAAAAAGACAAAGAAAAGAATATAATAAAAATATCAAAAGAAAAACAAGTGTATATTGACTAAGTAATGCTTTCTCTAAAAGAGAAAGCACTACTGTTCAACTTTAGAAAAAGTGTGAAATAAGCTATAGTATCTTGTCTAGGATTCTAGTAGTTGTTGAATCTTTTGCACTCATGTAAAACATGCCTTTTTATTTTGAAAGGATATAATCTGCATAGACACTTAAATTCTTTCTGAGGAAAGAATCTAAGTCTATATTCTCTTATGGAAGCCTAATTAACAATTGCTCTAGAAGCTCTAGTATAAGATAAATTTGAGTGTCCAAAAAATTTAAGCCATAGTCCTTCTCTGGAGTATGAAAGTTCAATAGGTTTTAAGTCATCATCAAATAGATTCAAGAAATATTGTTCTTTAACATTTAAAGCCTGGAACATCATCTTCCAATTATCAAGAAGTTTGTCACATTTGTTTTTCCTATCAAAATCTCATAAGGACTTGTAGGGGAATATAGATACAAGATTGAATTTCTTTATCTCTATGTTCACTAAATTATGAAAAGCCCATTTTCCATAACTTGAACAATCCCAGAATTCAATGGAATTAAGGTGATCTTTGTTGAGAAAATCCTTGAGTTTTCTGAAAATGATAGATGACTGCATTTGGTAAGGATAAATTAACAAGTCAAAGATTCTCTTTGCAGCATTTATTCAATCCATAATAATAATAATTCAATTGATGTTGGACAATTGGATAGCTCAATTGATCCACATCTAACAGCAAAGAGCTCAGCTTCAGTCAGTGATGTTTATAGTGTAATGAATAGTCTTGATAACAAGACTATTATGAGCATGGATGTGAGTTATTGAGGTAGCAACTTGATTCTTTATGCTGGCATCTGATATAACAACAACAACTTTTGAATCTGTTAATGTGTCAAAGATGAAAATGGTAGACTTAATTTATTTTCTTTTTCTTTTCTATTTTCATTTTTCTTTTGATTTTCTTTTGATTTTTCTATTTTTAGAACTTAGGGTTAGGGTTAGAGGGATGATATCACGCTGTCACACACAGAATGTCACATGATGACACAGTCACAAGTCATGAGATGCATAGAAGAAAGTAGAAGATTCTGAAAGGATAATATCATACAATGTGTACAACACATGTTGACCTTATGGCATACACATGGTCATTTAGGGTAGGCTAGAAGTAGCTCACACAGACCATTAGGTATTAGTATATAAGGTAGACAATCTTGTACAGAGTTCTCTATTGAGTTCTCTTGTGTTAACCCAATACAAGGTTCTTCTTATTGACTAACTCTAAGATCTTTGAGCTGTAACACAATGCTTGAAAGGTAATATTGTTGAGTTTACAAATATACACTTTTATACCTTCTTCACTTCTTCTGTTTACAGAATAAAAAGAAAAACAACTAGATAAAATATCTATTAGCCTATCTTCAGGAGAGAATTTGCTACTAAATAGATCAAAAGATGGAAAACTCCATTCAACTTGTTATTTGCATCTACTATGGGATCTTTGATCAGTAATTGCTGTCTAGGAGTTAACATTTCAAGCAATAGTTGATATATATTGCTATTATTCATATATCTTGACTTTAAAAATAACTTGATAATATGATTTTGTGGTAATTTCTGCATTCTGAGCTGGAATCTACCACTAAGTTTTTTTAAATGGAGATAAATTGGTATGAGGCCTGCAATGGTCTTGATACCAAAAGAAGAGGATGTACAAAATGCTCCTAAAATCCAAATAGTAGCTCTTCATTACATTTTCCTAAGTTTTTTAAAAGAATACACCAACAGCACCTTGTTATAGTACTATAATTGAAAACTGTATAATATGATGGGTAAAACACAACTTTTGTATAGAGGTCACTTTTGTGTAGAGATGAGGCCTTTCATTGAATTTCCAAACATTTTCATGTATTTTACAGTTAATAAGACCTTGTTTACATAGAAGTTGATGTGTTGTTGAAAAGTCAACCTTCTATCAAAGATGAACCCAAGGTAATGCCATTTTTCTTTGGGATAAAAAATGGGGCCTCCTAGGATAGTGAGGTTCAAAGGTAGAGGAGGGTTAAGAAGTCCATGCAATCTAAAAAAATGAAATATCTCTGTTTTTCCATGTTCAATAATTAGTCCAAATTGTTTGAGAAGAGAAGACATGATATAGTAATTACAAAAAAGATGAGAGTTCAAAACTCCCAAATATTTGTTTTGAAAAATGGAAAAACCATTGTCTACAAAATAAATTAAAGAAACCCAAAATTTTTTAATCTTTTTTCAAAAATATGAAGAATTGGAGAGAGATATAGAGCAGATAGAATAGAAGAAAGAGCAGAACCCTGTCCAACATCAACATCAACATTGAAAGAAGGAGATAATAAATTGTTCCAGAGATATTGTGTTTTTCTTTCTACTAGATAATTACAGAAAAATGATAAGACCTTAAAGTTAAACCCTACTTTAGCAAGGATCAAAGAAAGCAACTGATGGTTAAGTAATAGAAAGAACTGGGTAATGTCAAAAGACAGAGTGCTAGTCAAAAGATTCTTAATCTATCCAGTATAAATAAGATGAGTTAACACTACTCTTGCATCTGTGGTAGAGTGTTGCTTTAAACCATCTAGTTAACATAAATATATAAATTTTTTTGATATTGACTGAAATTGAAGTCTCTCACCAATAACCTTTTCAATAAGCATGCCAAGTGTATTTAGTAGGACTATTTGTCTAAATGCCTTTAAGGAGTTATACAATATCTTGTTAGGCTTGGAAATAATGATGAATGCTAATATTTTGAAATGAGATAGCCAATGACCTAGTTCAATACATGTATCAGCAATATTGATAAGATTTCTAAGACATATGACATCTTTGACAATAATCTTAACATATCTCCAAGACAGTTTATCTGGTCTAGAGATCAATAAGTTATTGTATTTCAATATAGCACTAGTAAACTCTTCTTTTGAAAATGGCTTTCATCTTGTAATTGGCTTGTTTGGAATTTCTTCTAACTCAAAACATGGTCAACTATTATGTTAGATGGCTTCAATAGCTAAAAGTTTGCATTTTTTAACCTAGTTTATAAGTTCTTAAGGGCCAGAGTTTTTGTCCAAAATCTTCTAAATCTTCTAGTCAAAGAAAGTATGTTTGGTCTTTCTGATAGTGCTTTTGAAACTTTTCCAATCTTCCATTTGCTTTAAGATCCTGTATTTCTCAAGTTCCTTATGACAATTATTGTTCTACTATTTGAGTACTTTGTGATGTTGACAACCTTTGAATGTTTGAACTATATTCTATCCATATCATTGGCAAATGTTTGTATAATTTGTTTAAGAACTTTTTTACTTAGAATATTCTCTATATTAAGCTTTGTGATAGCTCTATCTGGTTTGAATATATTCTTCTATTATTGCAGTATCAACAGTAAGTAAGGCATGATCTGATGATAATCTTTATTCTAAATGGATAGTATGGTTATCAAGTTCTAATGAATCTAGTCTAAGGAACATGAGATCAATGACCAAGTTTGAGTTATTCTAATTGTCTGAATACCTAGTAGGAACTTAGTTAGTAGATCTAGATATACAAAGATTTATAGAGTCTGTAATGTCAGTAAGAAGATTGCTGTGGATAGAATGATGTAGAAAATTAGAATCTCAAATACTATCTTTAATATTGAAATCCTCTATTATAATTAAAACATTATTGATATTAGCTTTAGTATCCTTTAGATACTTTAAAGCTATTTGTGACAAATCAGAGTAAATGTTTACCAAAAAATAAATAGAACTGCAATTGAAGAAAAAAATACAAAAAATATTCTTAGAATTAAAAATGTCATTTCTTAAAGAAAAACAAAGTTGCAAAAGTCTGATGTTTATGTTTATATATGAAACAACTTTAGGAGAGTTATGATTATTTGAAGTATTCCTAGAAAAAGTAGTCTAACTAGGATGATTTGGAACTTCTACTAGTTGTTCTCCTTTCTCACTCATTAAAATTAGTATAGATTGTACAAAAGCCTATAGCAGTTCTTGTATGAATATGATGTCAAAATATTTTTATGCTTCTAAAATTATGTTAGTAAGTAAATTATTCTTATAAATATTTTGTGAAAATTTTTTGATATTTTTACAAATCATGCTTGAACACTACTTATAGTTGAGCAAATTAATTGTCTTCTACTATTATGAAGTTCCTGGTATTTTCTAGAGTATCACTCTCTATTAAATTGATACTTTTAGAAGAGATATAGATTCAAATCTGCTTGATAGTTGCCTTTACAATTCAAAAATTTAAACATATGTAAGCAAGATTTGCACTGTTTTATTTCCAGTCTTGGAGGATTAGTCTTGAGATTAGCCTTGCAGCACCAGGCAAATTGGTGGTGGTGTTCTAATTTGTGTAGTCTATTGTACTTGATGTACTTTGATCCTTGAGCTCTACATAATAAGGTAACATAGTCCCATTTCCAACAATTCTTGTATTGTGAAACTCCTAGGTTCATGTTGGCATCTTAAATAGTGGTAATACAACTTCCTATATTAAAGCATCTGTTAATCAGTCCTCTAATATTACTACTACTTTGGACATCCTATATGTTTAGCCAAATAATCAACATGTCTGATTTTGGTAATACCTTAATAATATATAGTTTTAAAGCAATTGTAATATTGTTGAATATGTAGTTGCTTCTGATAATGGATTCAACTACATTAGCTAAAATAGGAGTGTTAGTGTTTTTAATCCAGTACAGGATATCTATGATCTTCAATTACAATTTGGATTAAGGTAGTCTAGAAACTTCTACTTTATCTGTGTTAATATTACCTATATTCTTGACATATTTTTTAATCATTTGAAGATTAAGTTGAGAGGCAACTTTGTTAGTTATAATTATTATACTAGTCTGGTCTACTCATATAAAGTTGGCCATGACTTTAAATTTGACATTTTTCAAAACTTTGCTGATGTTAGCAATATAGTCACTAGAAGATTCCATAAATCTCAATTTGTTCTCATTGCTTATAGAAATAATGATTTGTTTCCTAGATGGACCTTTTGTTATCATGTTTATTTTTGGCATGAGCTTGCCTTTATGTTACGACTTAAAGACCTTAGTGCTGGTCAATGAGAGGAACCTTGTATAGAGTTTACACAAGAGAACTTGATAGGGAACTCTTTACAGGATTGTCTACCTTATATACTAAAGGTGCCTGGTCTATGCTAAGTACTTCTAGCCTACCCTAAACTACCATGTGTGTGTCTCAAGGCCAACATGTGTTGTATATGTTGTACAACATTATTCTTTTCCACCTCTTTCTTGTGTTTGTATATCTAACCCTAACCCTAAGTTCTAAAAATAGAAAAATTGAAAATAAATTGAAAATAAAAATAAAAATGAGAAAGAAAATGAAGAGAAACTAAGTCCACTTCTCTTGATCTTGACACTTTACTATTAATAATTTTCTAGATGTTTTCCATCTTTTTTGCTTGTAATTTTGGAAACATTTCCCTAATCTTGAGAATTTTGCTAGTATTAGTTAATAAATATATTAATGATGCTTAAGCATAAGACTTTTTATTGTCTTTCCTTTTTATAAATTGAGAATTTTTTTTTGAAAAATTTTAGTATTTCTTAGGCTTCTTTGAGAAACTTTACAGAAAGAGAAGGAGAAATTTTGACAAAACTTGTAGGTTTGTCTGCATGGTTTTTATTCTTGTTATACATATTGATTTCATACAACTTTAGAGTAAATTTAGCCACAAATTTCTGCCTAAAAGAGCAGTTGTCTTTGTCAGTAATAAAAGAGTTCTATTCTGACTTATACAAGGCAGAAATGAAATTCCATACTGTATCATCTATACTCTTGAGATCTGTAATATCATTTATCTTGTTATAATTAATGCTCTTATTCTTGATATACAATGTTATCTATTGTAACAACAATTTGATATTCTTCAAGTCTGAAGGAAGATGCTCAAGTAACCTGTGAAGTGAGATAGAATGAAAGTTTCTATTCCAAGAATCTTATTTCATTACCTGATTAATATCATACAGCAACTGAATATTGATGACTTTCTGTAGAAAATCATCATTAGTGCTATTTAAAGAATTTACATCATCTTGTAGAGTGGGTGTATTATTTAGGGTAGGTGCCTCATTTTGAACACATGGTGTTTCTTTTTGCAGTGAGTTGTCAGTTGTCTTACTGACTGAAGCATTTGCCTGTTCTTTAATTAATGCATAGGAGAGTTGAGGACTTTTGATAGGTTTCTGAATGTTCTCATCCAGAATGTTGTTTTAGATCTCCATCTTTCATGATAGGAAGTAGTGGAAGCATCAGAGTGAGTTAACAACTCTCTTGAGCTGACTTTGCTAGAGGAATTGGATTTTCCTCTGATAATGTCAATATCCATGTTTATGTCCATGTCTATATTAGATGGTGTTCTGGCCATTGTAGAAGGTTGTGAGGTAATAGCTGAGGTGAAAAGATATATATTTTCTAATTCTCTTATGGGTGCTACCATCCAAGATGGTGGTAAGAGAGAAAGAAGCAATGAAATGATGTGATGGACTGCCATTGCTTTTTTTTTTTTTTAAATCAACAATTTATTACATGGAGCACAAGGGAAGACTGTGGTAGCTACTTCATAACTATGTACATTTAGACAGATACAACATGAAGAGAGAAACAAAAGGATAACAAAGAAACAGAGAAGAAAAAGAAAGATGTTAAAATCACAGAAAGTGGACTTAGCTTTTTCTTATTTTCTTACTCTTATTTTCATTATGATTTATTTTCATTTTTCTATTTTTAGAACTTAGGGTTAGGGTTGATAACAGTCACAAGTCACATGATATATAGAAGGACATAGAAGGTTCTAGAAGAAGTGATATCATATAACATGTACACCACATGGTACTTTAGAGTAGAATGCATAGTAGCTAGCATGGACCATGTGGATAGGTATATAAGGTAGACTACTTTGTAAAGAGCTCTCTATTGAGTTCTCTTATATAAGCCCTATACAAGGTTCTTTCTTTTGACCAACTCTAAGGTCTTAAGTTTGTAACAAAAGAGATATAAATAAAAGGGATGTAAGGTCTAAAACAATAATATGATACAATTAGTAATACAGGATATAAGTGACTAAGGGAACGCAAAAGCACTTGGATTAAATTGGAGAAAAAGAGAAAAATGGAATAAAGTATTCCTTCTTGAATTCTAATAGTTGTTGAACCTATGACATTTGTGAAGAATGTGTCATCTTGTTTCAATAGGGTATAGACCACAAGGACAGGTGAAACTCTCTCAAGGAAAGAGTTTTAATCTATATTCTCCTATTGGAGCATGGTTGGTAATAGCTCTTGAGGCTCGAGTGCAAAGTGAATTTGAATGACCAAATTGCAAAAGCCATGGGCCACCTTTGGAACTTGATGGTTTGATGGGGTTTAAGTCATCACCTAATAGATCTAGGAAGTTTCTCCCTTTAGAGTCAGATGCTTGGAAGGTCATTTTCCACTAAGAAAGTATGGACTTGCACTCAGATTTTTTGCAGAAATCCCAAGAAGACTTGCATGGGAATAACAGGGTAGATACCATGTTTTTGGTTTCTTTGTCAGCCAACTGATGAAGGACCCACTGTTGTTTGCTGGGACAGTCCCAGAATTTGATACAGTTCTGAAAATCTTTGGAAAAGAATTCTCTAAGTTCCATGGAAATTGCTGCTGAGTGGATTTGATATGGGTGAGTGGAAGAGTCAAGGATCTTTCTTGTGATATGGAGGGAGTCAGTGATGACTACAATATGCTTGACATTGGGGTTGGCGACTGCTTGGTTAATGCCACATTGGATAGCAAAGAGCTCAGCCTCGGCTGTGGTTATATTGATTGCTCTATGTAAGGTTTTGACGACAGGTTTGTTGAAGGAATGAATGTGTGAGATGGATGTAGTGACTTGGTTCTTGATGCTAGCATCTGATACAACTATAGTGGAGGAGGGATGGACTGCCATTACACCCCATGTAATAAATTGTTGATTATAAAAAAATAAAAAATAAAAAGATACTTATGTCATATAAATGTGTCTTTTCTCAATGTTTTGATCCTTCAAAACACGGATCTCGTGGTGATAACGTGCGAAAACATAACTGTCAGACCATTTTTTCAGGACAGGGTTTCCATGTGCTTCCTTGCTCCTCGATTGCCTCATGCTATCCACTGTTGACACCCACAGAAAGAATACAAGTAAGGACTCAAAGCACGAGGAACGATCGTCACAGGAAGAATCACAGAATAAGGTAGTAGGAGAGCGTGTGACAGAGCAGTTCCCGGATGGTGGGTTAAGAGCATGGGTTGTGGTTATTGGTGTGCGTGTTGTTCTTTCTCTACAATCCACTAACATCGCTGAAAATCATTAGGCAGCGTGTTCAAGTTACGCAACGTGAGTTACTCATGGTGCACTTGGATATCTTATTCAGTATTTTTTCCAGCTTTGGTTTTGTCAACTCATGGGGCGTACGCTACAACTATCTTGAAATAAGTGATATCATGTACTGATTTTATTGACAGGTCTTCCAAGCTTATTATGAGCAGACTCTGTTGCAATCACAAACACCTTCTGCAATGTGAATTAATTTCGTGGTTCTGGTCTTGTCCTAATGACTCATGCACAGAATGCAGTTCTTGGATTGGTTCAATACAGGTTTGATTGTGAAAGCGCCGTTAGGAGTTTCTGATCGACTTATTGATCGCAGTACTCGCTCGTTTTCTTCCCTGGTCTCGTTGTAGGACGTCTCTTTGACCTCGGTTATTTTCGCGCACTCTTTGTGACCTCTGGTCTATTGCTTGTTGTCGCAACATTTCTCGCAGCTCAATGCACAGAATACTGGCAGTTCCTGCTCAGTCAAGGTATAATGGCTGGCGTAAGTCTCGGTTCCTCTTACAGCACTATTTTTCATGATATGCGAACTGACTTCGTGACAAGATTGCTTGTGGTGGGCTTTTCACATGCAACAACTCAGTCATTGCGCATTGGTTCAAGGAAAAGCGAGGTAGTGCGCTCGGATACATGGCCGTAGGATCTGCACTCGCCGGTACCACAATTCCGATCATTGTCAAGAACTTGCTTCCCATCGTTGGGTATGGAAGTCAATTTCTTAAGTGAAACTCATAGCTGAGATGCCTTAGTTTTCGTTGGACAATGAGAATCCTCGGGTTTATTTTTCTTTTTGTGGTCAGTGTATGTAATGTGGTGAGCTTGAAATTAACTTGTTACACTGTTATCAGCATTGAATGGTCCAATAGACCATGAACACACGACTTCCACCTATCAATGTTAAGGGCGGCTTGTTCAATTTCGCTGTATTCCGAAACGTACCTTATACTCTGTATACTTTATCTATTTTCATCTCATATTTTGGAGTCTACACAAGTGAGATACACCCGTCACCTTACAGTCCCTTTGGGCTCTGATGCTTGCTGTCCAGTCATGATATATATCAGTGTCAGCGCGACTCGCATTGGCACGATTACGCCGGAACTAGTGTTCTACTTTGTCGCTATCGTGAATGCTACTTCGCTTTTTGGACGATGGTCGGCTGGAGTGCTTGCTGATGTCATTGGTACCTTCCTCCTTTTATATTTCTCCTTTTTTTATAATTTATTATCAAGGTCCTCTCAATATTATGTCACCTGCAACATTCATAATTGGAGCCACAACCTATGCTTGGCCATTCGCTCGTTCAACAGCTCCTCTCGTCATCATTAGCATCATCTACGGTTTTACCTATGGTGCATTTGTCTCCCTTTTACCTAAGCCCGTCATGAATCTTGGTGATGAGGGTGATATTGGGAGGCGTGTTGGTATGTTCTTGACAGTTATAGCTTTCGGCGCATTGGCGGGGCCACCTATCTCTGGCGCTATTAATAAAAGAACAAATGGATTCGAGATCGTGGGCACGTTTGCCGGTGAGTAATCAATGGGATGTTTCTAAGCGCCCAAGTGTTGACCATGTCTAGGTAGTATGCTGATGGTTGGATTTGCATTGATGCTCATTTGCAGGTTTGCAGTTCTAGGAAGATTCATTGGCAAAGTATAGGCAACATAGGAGCACTACCTACCAAGAAATTGTTTTCCAGCATGGCATATGCAGACTCTACTACGATTCTGGCGTCAAAGGGGAACTGGTGGTGTCTAGCTTCAAATCCCACATTCATTGAGTTATTTACTAGGGCCAATGATATGCAGCCTAGTAGTCATCCTGAGAAAAATGCAGCGCAGCAATTTCCGTGGTATCACTAGAACGAGGACAGACGTGGAGTCATGATAGTTAGGATGGGTGGTGATCCGATGTGTAGGAAGAGACTGCGTGGAACATCGCACAGCTATAGTTCTCACTGATGCACAAAAATAAAAGGAAAAACAAAATTAGGAAAAATAAAGAATACATAAACATCTAGTAATAGTGAACCTCCTCACGCTCACGGCCCCTCATGAAGGGTGGCTCAGTACCCTTGTAGTAGATATCAGTCCAAAGGTCTTTGTTCTCAGGTTCGGGTGATGCCTTGGCCTCTTCAACTGCGGTATCAACTTCGGCTTTGGCTGCTTTGTCGAGTGCCTTGAGTTCCTGCTCGGAAGCGAGTCCCCATTCTTCGATGCAGCGTTGAAGGCCGCGAATGGGGTCTTGGGTAGAACGCATCCGTTGGACTTCTTCACGCGTGCGATAGGTAGTTCCAGGATCGGACATGCTGCATGAATAAGGTGAGTCATGAGCGTAGTGGTCAGGGACTGGTATACATACGAGTGACCACCATAACGATACGTGACGAATTCCAGGAGGAGAGGGCCTTTCTCTTCCTCGACAGCCCATCGGCGGGCATATTGGACAGCTTGACGAGTTGCGATGATGTCCATTCCGTTGACCTAGAGATGGCAAGATGTCGCATGTGATCCACAGCCGAGATAAGAATAGTACGGACCTGAAGGCCAGGAATCTTGTCACCACGAGTGAAGTACTCGGTGTTGGAAGAGGAACGCTCGGCAGAGGTACCCATACCATACTTGTTGTTTTCACAGACAAAGAT